>JAPKLY010000071.1:881128-892499 GCA_026898435.1 Prunella vulgaris | reverse complement strand
AGAGAGAGAGAGAGAGAGAGAGAGAGAGAGAGAGAGAGAGAGAGAGAGAGGAAGAATAATCACCACTGAAATGTGGAAGGCAGGTAGAGAGTCGTCGTGGCTACAGAGGGAGCTCAGGTGTGTTTTGGTGGTGCGATTGAAGAGGACATAGAAATGGCTGTGGAAGAGAGTAGAAATAGGTGCCAACTTCAGGTGTACGCGCAGTCTACACGGCCACATTCATTTGTATTTAAATATTATTGCCGCAGGTAGGCAGTAGCATTATGACATCTCGTCTTGTTATATTATTCATTTATGGTGACACTAATTCATTTTGACATTCTAATTTATTTGAGTCTTTTGCATTAATTACGTACTCACAAGTCAATACAAATTTATTAACAAATTTTATTGAGATGTCTTGTATAAATTTATATGTTATTAAAAATAAAATATTATTAGTTAACATATTTATTAATATAACAAAAATAATGCACTATTTTTAAATAGGTACAATATGTTAAAAAAAAATAACTCTATTATTCAATTTATGTTTACACTATTATGCAAAAAAATTGTATCTATTTGAAAATAATGCATTACTTTTGTACCAAACTGTGATTATATCACCGTAAAACTATTCATATTAAATATTTTGCAGGTCTGTACCGGGTTGTGTTAGATCTGGACATTTTGTTTTCCAAAATTCACACAAGCTGCAAATTCCAGAATGTATGTTACTATCAGACTAAATATATTTTTTTATATATATTCATTTGTTTTTGTAGAAATAAACATTTTTGCATACCATGTAAGAGCAAATTGTGTTTTATTGTAAGATAAAATATTAGTTTTTCATACATATCTATTTATTTGTATAGAAAAAAAATATTTTTTCTTATAATAATACATATAATATAATAAAGATTATGTTACTACATGAATTAATATATCTATCTATTAAAGGATGATGATTAAGTTAAAAAATACATATTTGTTCTTAACATAAATATATTTCATCCTACCACTGACACATGTTTGCTCATGTAGTAACACAAATTGGGAGAGCAAATGTGTGTTATTCTATTATGAAATGTTGTTATTTTACATATATTCATTTGTTTTTATAAAATAAATAATTTTTCACATTATATAAGAGCAATAAGTGTGTTACTATAAGAACAAATATTGATTTTTTCACAAATATTTATTTATTCTTAGAGAAATAATTACTGTCATTTAATAACACATATAAACTAGTAAAAAGTGCATTACTATATGAATCAATTATCTAAATTTAAAAGGATGGTGATGAAATTAAAACACATATTTATTCTTATAGTAACACACATTTTATCCTTATAGTAACACACATTGTGCATATAGTAACACAAACTGGGGGAGAAATGTGTGTTATAATTAGAGCAAATGTGTGTTACTGTAAGATCAGACGTGTGTTATTGTATGTACAAATATTTATTTGTCCTTAAAAAAATATACTCCATCCGTCTCTGTCCCACTATAAGTTGTTCATTTGCTTTTTTTTTACCTTTTTAGAAAATTACTATTCACTCATTTATTATTATTTTCAATACTTTTTACACTATTCTCATTACTTTTTCACTTTTTCCATCACATAACATGTACTATATTAATATTTTTGTACTCTTCTTAATACTCGTGCCCAAAAGGTATGAACGACTTATAAGGAGACGGAGGAAGTATATTGTATATATATAACATATGTAAGGTATCAAAAGATGTATTAGTACATTAATAACATATTAACAACAAAAATCAATAAAAAAATTAATACTCTCTCCGTCCCGTAGGAATTTGCACCCTACGGGACGTCACATTTTTTAAGGAAAATGTGTTTTACAATAAAGTAGTGGTATAAGAGTAAATATGTGTATATGTTTGTGAGCGTGCACGTAAATCAATATTTCCTTTTTTAGTGGTGTGCAAATTTGTGTGGACGTCCAAATAAGAAAAGTGTGCAAATTCCTGTGAGACGGGGGGAGTATAAAATAAATTAAGTAACACATTTATTCTTGCAAAAATAAATATTTTTCTTATAGTTACTTGAAAAGTACAAAAAAATTTAATTTTTTAAGAATTAATAACACATATTTTGTCTTTTCAATAACACACATGTGTATATATAGTAACATATCTGAAAGTAAAAACTTGGAATTTGCAATTTGAGCGAATTTTGAAGAAAAATATGTCTAGATCTGACCTGACCCGGTACAGACCCACAAATTTTTTAAATATGGATAGTTTTATTGTAGAATATTCTAAGCAAGTATGACTCTAAATATATACATATAAATCTAATATCACTATTTTATTTAAAAAAATATACAACCCTTGTGTTTGATTTTAGATCACACCATAGGAATGAGCAAATCATCCATCCCATTTTATTTTGAATTTCACATTCAAATCTCTATCCAAATACTATATTCATTGATAGATATTATGTTAAAATTTTATTTTATATCAAAAAATTTAAATTTATATATTTATATTAAATAAGATTTGATTAGATTTTAGCATAATTAGGATTTATTTATGTTTCTTGTTCATTAAAATAGCTTTTATTATAAATAGAGTGATATATCACTACTACATTTTTTCATTTGCATAGCATTACTTAGAAAAAAAAAAAATTATGTCTTACAAAGCGGTTCATAACCGCTACAGAAAAAAAAAAGCTTAGACAGCGGTTCTCAAACCGCTTTCAGCTTCACAGCGGTCGAGAACCGCTAAAGTCACAGCGGTTATTAACAGCTATAATGTTAAAGCGGTTTTAAACCGCTCTGAGCCTGAATATAGGGCTCCGAACAACGCGCCCTTCTTCCTCTCCCCCTTTCTTCCCTTCTTCTTCCTGCTTCAGCGAAAATGGCGTGAAAAACGCCCCCTCCTCAATACTCCGTCCAGCCTCCACCGCCGCCGTTGACGCCACTACTGCCGCCGCCACCATTCCACCGATCAAAATTTCAATTTTCGTTCCCATTTAGGTAAATTAAAATTATGCCATTATATATACTTACATATATTTTGTATGTGTGTATATATATATATATAATTCGTATATATATGTATATATTTGTATGTGTATATATATATGATTTTTTTTATTATTTTGTGTATATATATTTATTTGGATCGTGTGTATATATATATATATATATATATGAATATGTTTTTATTTTTTTATGCATTTTAATTATATTTTATTGTTATTACGGAGTTGATTTTGATTGTTTAAAAAATTGAGTTTAATCCCTTTATATTTCTTTTACGTCTTAACACCATGATATTTTTCAAAAGTAATACCAATCACAACATATTGACAAAATTTCACTAAATCTGTTGAGTAAAAGAAATCTTGATGAATACCTCTAACCACAAAAATAATTTTGTGCGCATAATCTTCAAAACTCTCACATATTCAACCCCAAAATCATCTTCATCCTCCTCATCGTAAATTGTGGACTGTCATAGACATCATCACTAATATTCTCAAAAATATCGATATACTCATAAAAAATTGTTGGTCTATTATAACTACAATCTTCGTCAAAGTATCCATTGAAAATGTATGGTCTGTCCTCATAAAATATAGGACTAAATACTATCTGCGCATTGTCATCCTCATAATTGATTGCTCATCAGGAATTATATCATTCACCGGTTAAAATCTTGGAATCATCGTCGAGTTCGTAACTGAGCTCTGATACCAACTGACATAGCGACAAAAGCGAAACTATCATAAATCTGTTAATTCTGAAAATACCCGAATGATTACGATCGTGTAAATATTATTGTTAATCCATTAATTCAACTCTATGAATATTGGAAGAACGACAATAAAATACGAATAAAAGGATTAAATCCAATTCTTTCAATAATCAAAATCAACTCCATAATAACAATCTAAAATACTATATTTATAATAAGAATTATCTTAATGAAAAAAAAAACGTAAATAAATCCTAAATATGCTAAAATTAAATCAAATCTTACTTAACATAAATATACAAATTTAAATTATTTAATATAAGATAAAAATTCTAACATAATCTCCACCACTTATTTTCACACAATTACATCAATTTTCTCTAATTTTATTTTCTATTTTTCTTCCATATACTCATTTCCTCCTATTTCTTCTATCACTCATTCTCTCTCATATTTTTTATTATCATTTCTCTTATTTGTTCCTCACTCAATCACTATCCCCCAAACTAACAATATTGAAAGAATACAACATCGATTTTGATTTGACAATAATTCTATCCCTTCATACTTCTTACTTATTCAAACACAAATTTACTTTTCATTGGATTACCATTATCCATCCTTTTCTATCTCCATCTTCATCTTCATCCCTCATCTCATCCACCATCATCTCTAACCAAACACAAGTGAAAGAGACAATAGATATAAATTAAGAAGTGTAATTGTTATGACATAAATATTCATGCTCTCATAGAGATCCCGACACTGCTAGGTGGGGCCATCTACGATCCATAGTAGTAAATCCCATCGTATTGTACCGGGGTCAATGCGAATTGAAGTACAAGACCCCAATACGGAGGAGCAGCACCCCACCATGAATGAAGATCTCATCCCGCATGGGTGGGATTCGAGAGACAAAGAAGATCTCCAAAATCAACTAAAAATCAACCTATATCGAGGAAAGAGATCAATTAGCCGTAACTAGGGTACATATAAACTATGACTGATTAGGTAGAAAATTAAATCTTGTAAGATGATATTATGACACCATCCACATCGTCGTGACAATCGATCATTGGTTGAGATTTGTCCTCAAGGACATATTTTATGCAAAATAGTTAAGGCTCATATATATGAATGTAATGCATGGATAAAACAAGTTTTTAAGTTAATAAAAGTGTAAATTTGTACAATATAAATAGTGTCTCCTAAGTAAATAAAGGATCACAAACATTAAATTTGAACCTAAAAATCTCAGCAAATCTTCTCATATATATTATTCTTTTTATCACTCTTTTTTTTTTTATCGGTAAATATTAGTTGTTAGTAGTTAGGTTAAATCACCAAGTCTCCTTACACTCCACATCTCCAAGTCCAACCTTATATCTCCCTCCTAATTCGTTCACAGAGGGAATCGAACCCAGGTCACTTACTTAAGTGAGGAGTCTGGTGGCCAAGTGGGCTATATTCTTCATTCAATAACTCATTAATTATTTTCAACCTATTAATAACTACATTGGATGCTTGGAACATTTATTGTTCCAAATTTTTTAGCCACACAAATCCTTCAATTATTAATATTATTATTTTGAGATCGAACAAAAAATGGTGTGGTACAAATGGAAACAGTTGTTGTAGTGTCACTTTTGGCGTTAACAAAAATATAGTGTAGGGCATTTAAAAAAAAAAAATAGTGTAGGGATAAATAAATAGTTTATAAATATAGAATGAGAAATTTGTGATAGAACGCACTAATATAAAAAAATAAGAAATTTATTTTTATTTAGTGTCTGTTTTAAAACACTTAAAACAACTTTTAAAATAATTTTTTCAAATCTATCTCTCACAGCTTTTGAAAAAAAAAATTATGTAAACTGTTTTGTAGAATTTCAAAACAGACACTTAGTTATAACTTTGAAATTTTATTTTTAATTGAATTATTAAATCTAAATACGTTTGATATTCTTTTGGATTAATCTAAAATTGTTAATTGAATAATTAGTTTTTGTAGAAGCTATCAGCATAATTTGGGAATTGATTGGTAGTGTTAGGTACTCACTTAGATTCCTACTATTATAAGATTGAATATGTGTCATTTGTTGAGTTGACCAACTAAAATATGATTCGAATTAAAAGTACCAAGACGTAAAAATTGAAAGTATATATTGACATGCATTGGTAATATAATACTCCTACGTCCCGCAGAAATTTACACATTTTCCTTATTTAGACGTTCCACACAAATTTGCACACTACTAAAAAAGGAAGCAATAATTTACGTGTACACTCACAAACTTATACATATATTTACCCATATGCCACTATTTTATATATAAAATATATATATTTTTAAAATGTATCATCTCGTAGGGCGTAAATTTCTACGGGACGAGGTAGTATTACTTTTAAATTATTTTTCTCTGGTAAGTCGTGAACAGTTTTATTTTATCATTTAAATATGAGAAAAGTTGTATAAATTAGTGTGCACGTTTTATGTATACTTTTAAGAAGTATTAATTAAATAGCTTTAATTATTATATCAAGAAATAATTATTTTACTGTAAAATGATCATTGATGAACTATTCAACGAACAAGTGCAATAAAAAGCTGATAAAAGTGCCCAACTCAACCTGGGACATATCAAAACAAGAATAAAATAATTTTACATAATTCAAACTCTTTAAATATTAGGACATATGATTATATATTTTTTTTTTTGTCAAGAAATATGATCATTTCCGTAATAATCTGTACCAAAACCATTTAAATGCAATTTGACCTTTTCAAATGAATTTGATTTTTTTTTTTTAATAATTTGAGTAGGTGTTGTGTGAAAATAGTTAATGATAAACTTATCATGAAATTATTTTAATGTATCAAATATCTGGTCAAGTGTATCAAAATATTCAACAAGTGTATCAAAAATTGAAATCAATATATAAATTTTATTTTCGTTAACTTTTGATACACCTGATGAGATTATTGATACACCTACTTAAATGTTTGATACTTTAAAATTTGTTCATGATAAGCTTATCACGAACCATCTTTATACAATACTTTTGCCAAATAATTTCATTGTATAAGTTGAACTTGAAACTCCAACGTCATAAATAAATTGAAATTAGAGTTGAATATAAAATATATTTTGAATATTTGGTTTGAGATTGCTTTTAAAAATTTCGTTTTTCGTCACATTGAGCAAAATATAAATAAAAATAAACTGGCTAGTATGTTTCATAAAATAGAATACCAATTGAGTTAAACAAGTACTAAAACTGATAAAGTAAATATGAAAATATCAGCTCTTTGAGCTCCATAATTATTTAGTTCAATTAAACTATTGGTTCCTTAAGTTGTCATGTCCCGATGGGTGAACAGATCTTGAAACAAGTTTTCAAACTTTTTGAAAAAGGGAATTCTAGAACCTTACAGTACCCTTTTTACAAGTTTAAAAACAAGAAGTCTATTAGAGTTTTTGGACCACAAAGGTTACAGCCGTGGACTATAAAAGTTTACAGCTGCAGAGTTATAAAAACAAGTAAATAAAGCAATCAACATGTGGACATATCAGAGGGATTTTCACACTTAAAAGTGTATTGAGAGACCTCTAATGTGCAGCGGAAAAATGTGTAAGTGTTAATGGAAAACAATGTGAACTTAACAAACTTAATGGCTTATGGAAGTCTACAATTGTAGAGTTCAGTTCCTTTGTGAAAAACACAAAGTTTTATGCACTAAGTTAAAATGAATGATGAATGTAACAATAAAGTAAATATGCAATACATAAAATAAATAAATAACAGAAATAAACAAAGCAAGAAAAAGAACAAGATTTATAGTGGTTCAGAGTCTATGAATAACACCTCCTACCTCAGAACTAGATTCACTCAGATTTCTATTCTAAATAAGAGAATACTCTAACATATTCACTCAAAATATAAAAACTCACAAAGAGTTAAAAACCTCACAAAGAGATATATACACAAAGTAGAAATATAAAGTGTGTGTGTGAGAGGGAACAACAACAAATGTGATTCTTACTAAGAAAATCCTAACCAACTATCCTATGAATCACAAAGAATGTAAAACAAGAAAACTTTCTCTCTCTCTCTCTCAGATTTGTTGGCTGTAGACTTGCTCAGGTTGAATGCTTGAATGCTCAAGATGTTGTTGTTGTCTCCTCTGAGAACTTCCTCTATTTATAGATGAAGAAGTGTGTCTTATCCTTTGGAATTCAAATTTGAATTCTGGATAAGGCTCATCTTTCTCTCTATAGTCTTTGCATGTGTGAAGTGGTCATCATCCTTCATACAAAATAGTACTGGTTGTACTATTTGTCTTTTATTCATAATTCTAGTTGACTTTGAATTAATCTTCATTAAACCTCCAGATTCTTTGAAAAAAAAAACCTCCTTAAGTGCTCTATAGTGAGTGCATAAGTGCTTCACTAATTTGAGATTTAAGAATTTTGATAATCTTCATTAATCTTTAATCTTGTACTTCATTCTTCAAACGGTCATATCAACTGTAGGGTCTTGAACTTTACAGCTGCAAGTTCCTGAAAAATAGAAATTAGCTGCAACATTACAGCTGCAAGGTCATGTTTGGTTGTATGATGATCAAATATACAGCTGCAAACTTTACTTTCACAACTATAACTTCCTTAGCTATTTGACTTAAAATAAAGTGTTAGTATTAATTCAATAAAATACATGTTTTGCATACATCAAAATCTAATGAAGGTAGTTAACATAAACTTTGTTCAAATTCAACTCAATTGACTATTAAATAACATGATCGATTATTATTTTTGAATTTGATTCCATCATTTGTATTTCTAACAAATTTAAAGTGTGCTGGGGTTTATTAGTATAATCATTACAATTCTTGCTTAATTGATTTACATATGGCTTAAAAGCATGTGGTTGGTTACTACAAGAATATGATGACTGAATGATTATGGGTCG
Organism: Prunella vulgaris; assembly: GCA_026898435.1. Classification (NCBI taxonomy): domain Eukaryota; kingdom Viridiplantae; phylum Streptophyta; class Magnoliopsida; order Lamiales; family Lamiaceae; genus Prunella; species Prunella vulgaris. The sequence goes on along the minus strand of JAPKLY010000071.1, from coordinate 883,799 downwards.
CTTATCCTATATTTGGTTAAATGTCAAAAAATGAACATTTGAAAATATCCTATATATGATCACTTACTAGGAAAATCTCGTGACTTTATCACCTCAATTAATGGGAATTAGGAATAATTTGTCTTCATCGTTGATATAGATGTTAAACGAATATTTCTTGTGGTTTTGAATTAATGTAGTGGATCCCATTTAAAAAAAGAGTTATAAATTTTAATGATATGCTATTAATATTTTAAACTTGATTTTTAATTCTATTAAATTTTCACAAAATCTTGGGTGCACCCTAGTGCATAGTATGCACTTAAAATTTATGTCTAGTTTTAATTTTGACTAATCCAATTTCGAGTGTAAATTAGTCAAAATTGATTTTGAAATTGATATTCAATTAAGAGTGCATGAGATGCACCAAAGACACCCCTTAAATTTTGGGCTTATATGATAGTTATCGGAAAAATATTCAAAATTATAATTATAAGATAGTTTTTACTAAGAGACTTTTTTTTTTTGTTCAAGATTATTTTCGTGATAATTTATACCAAAACCATTTAAATGCGATTTAACCTTTTCAAATGAATTTGATTGTATAATTGAACTTGAAACTCCATGTCATAATTAAAATGCATTTATTTGAAAATAATGGTTAGAGGATTAGAGTCCAGGAGTTTTGCCCAGTTGGTAATACATCATTGTCCAAAAAAAAAAAAAAAAGTCAGTGGCAAATTCTTTGCAGGAGGACATTATTGTATTAGATTCTATGATTTTTTTTGGAAGGTGTGGCATACAACTAGTGTACGGTGCACTTACTTAATAGTTAAAGTTGTTTATACTGAAAATTTGCGAGTTAATATAGTGAAAAGTTTACACTTTTATCGATATTTTAATTTAAACTTTTCAGTATATCAACCTGCAACGTTTCAATATAAATTGTTTCAATTATTGAATGAGTGCACCGTACCAGGGGTGCACATAAGACTTGCTTTTTTTTTTTTTAATCAACAATTGTTTTATACTTGATGTAAAAAAAAAATTACAAGAATAAAATTTATATTTGTAAAAAATTATCTTCAAATCGTCCCGATTTGACTGCTACAATGAGGAGTAGCTACAATCTAATACGAACATCAGCATAGATGAACCTATGAAAAGCACAGACAACAATATAGGGCAAGACCAAGTTACTGTTAGCTATTTGTCCGCAAAATGAATACATGATATTGATGACTAGTGCTCACAATTTAATATAACGTTGTCAAAAATCAAACGACTTTCATCTCGTTGACAACTAACACCGTTATATCAAATAGGTTTGACGAATTAATTAGACTAGACCACACTCTATCTGTATGTATGCATTAATGCCATTCATTTCATTTTGTAATATTGTCATTAACTATATTAATTTCATCATATATATGGAAATGACAATTGATTTTTTTAAATGGAAAAGAATTGTGTTCAAATTGAGTACAATGTGTACTCCAATCCTTACAAGATTTTCACGAATAATGTCCACTTCCAATCACCCCAGCCACATACAAATAATATCATTTACTAAGTTTTTATTTTTAAGGACTTCACAACAAAATAAAGATCATCTAACCAACTACTGAACAATAATGGCTTGAACTCGTTAACATGGGAATGCCAATTGATTTGAAATGTCAATGACATTAATGTCATCGTCTAACTCAAATTTAAACTTGTGAACTGAATTAATTGGATTGTGTCAACTCAATCTCCAATTTACATCGAATATATAGATTGAGATAATTAACTTTATTTAATTTTTCATATTTATTAGCAACATTTTAATCTATAAAATGTTGTATGATGTGATTTTAATTTCGTGATTTATTTTATCATTAAAATGGAAATTTAGTTTTGAAATAAATACACTATAATCATCTAATCCAAAAATTAGTCAATCACATATTAATTAATTTCTAAAAATGAAACTTTGAACTCTCATTCAATTGGTCAAAGACGAGTATTCCACATTTTCAAAAAAACAATTATATTTATTCAATTTCACTAAATGACATTATTTAATTGATTTCCCAACCAATTTCCCCAACATAGATAGGGTGTGTAGGGATGACAATGGGGTAGAACAGGGCGGGTATCTAAAAATCCAAGTCTGCTTTGCGCCTCTGCCCCGTCCTGCCCCATTCTATGTATACTAAAATAATATATATATATATATATATATATATATATATATATATATATTAGATAAATAAAAATTATATTAAAATAAAAATGATGAACCAAATTTATCAAATCATATTTAAAAATAAAATAAAATTTATTTTAGATAAGAGTTACATTAAATAATAAAAAACAAAATTTTAAATTATTTGATATATTATAAATATAATATATTAAATTTATTTCTATTTTATAATATATTATATATTTAATGTATTTTATACGTTATAAAATATAATATTTGTATAATCTATAATATGAGGCAGAATAGGGCAGGGCCGGACAGTAAATATGCAAACTCATATCTGCCCTGCCCCATGCGCAGGGAGGGGCGAGGCTATCCCAAACGGAGCAGGTCAGGGCGAGTCATTTACGGGGCGGGTCATTTTGCCATCCCTAGAGGTATGAAATAAATTAAAATTTATTAATACTTATGTTTTATTGTAATTCTATTTTTTCTTCT
>JAPKLY010000071.1:821419-881118 GCA_026898435.1 Prunella vulgaris | reverse complement strand
AATTATATTTCTTCTTATTGATGGATTGACTTTTTACCATAGGCCGGTGATAGGGTGTGAAATAAATCAAAATTATTAGTATTACTTATGTATCATTAAATTCAATTTTTTTTTCTTATTAATAGATTGGTTTTTGATTATAGGCTGGGTGGTAGGGTGTTAAATAAATCAAAATTTATTAATACTTTAATATTATTATAATTAATATTTTTTTCTTTTTATTAATGAATTGATTTTTTTTACCGTATATATGTCGGGTGATAGGATTTGGAATAAATTAAAATTTATTAATCTAAAGGACCAAATTCCCAATCGAAATATAGGGATTAAAGATTTGGAGCTTGCATTTAATTTTGGTCTACATATATTACACATTTCGATATTAGTTCTATAAATTTAAAAATATTTTTATTTTGATCCTTTTATAAATTTATAAAACTAAAAATTAATTTTAATTTTGATCATATATATAAGTTTGTGAAAGGACCAAAATCAAAATATTTTTAAGGAATTAAAGTTTTATTTGTCCTATAACTTGTCAAAATTTTGAATTTGGTCCACATGGATTACACATTTTAATTTTGGTCCTATAAGTTTGAAATTTTTTTGTTTTGATCTTTTTACAAACTTACAGCTGTAAGGTTGTAAAAGGACCAAAATCAAAATATTTTCAAACTTATAGGACCAAAATCAAAATTTGTAATCTAAAGGACCAAATTCAAAATTAAGCAAAGTTATAGGGCTTATAAATCTTTAATCCCTATTTTTAAATTTACAGGACCCAATATTAAAATATGCAATTCATGTGACCAAATTATATTCGTGATAAATTTTAAGATTACAAAATTTTATTGTTTATTTTAAAACACTAAAAATAACTTTTAAAATAAAATATTTTCTAAAATCATCTCTCACAATTTTATAAAAAAAATCTATTCTAAAAATAAGTTTATAGAGTTTCATGCACACCATCAAGTGATATATATATATATATATATATATATATATATTAAATTAAAGGTATGGTGAAATGAAAGGCAACCTTTAACGCCACATAATTTGATTGATGCATGTGGGTCCACTAGAAAGATGAGCCACAATTAACATGATAATGGTCGAATAATTAAATCTTGTTTAAATTATTGAATAATTAAATCTTGTTTTGCATGTTGGTGTACAACACGCCTCGTGAATTATCACATTTATCCAGACGATTGTTTGTATTTATATGTTATAACGGATGACAAAAAAAATATAAAAATAAAAGTACAAAATAAGGGAAATATATTTTTAATACTATATTAGATATATTCATGGATTAAAGAAATCTTATTTCTACCATTATTAGAATTGTATTAGATCAAATAATTATAGAAAAGAATAAATTTTTATTCTTTCATTTCATATGAACCGACCAACTTTAAATATGTTTTAATAAATTCCACTCATAATATACCAAAAACTTTGATATTATTTACGCTTTCCGTCTTTTAATTTGGACGTTTTTCTTAATTGAATGAACCACATGAATTTGTACATTACAAAAAAAAATAAAAAATCTACATACTTATTCACAAAAATATACTTATATTATGTGTCACCTATTAGGTGGTAGTTGGTAGTCAATATTTAGATATCACAAAATAATCTTAAAAAATAATTTTATTTGGTAAAATATAATATATAGAGAGAGAATGTAATTTCACTTTATAGGGTGTAATATATAAATATATAAGAGCAAAAGTTGCTATCCAAGCCATACAAAAATTATAAAATAAATTTATCGGATCAGTATAAATTTATATCTCGTACTAAGTAAGATAAAACCAATATAAAAATCTATGTTATTGTCATATTTTACATACCAAACTGGATCTTAATGTACAAATTAATATATATGGGATGAAGTAAGTATATACGAAAGTTGAATTTGGATCATCTGTATTTTCTTGTATAAATTTCTTCTAAAATTAGGAAAAAGATAAACACATTATATGGACCCACTCATTATCATGGGCCCAACAAATTTATATTTTTTATTACTTATTTTAATTTTGTGTCTATTTTATTAAAAATTTATATTAAAAAAATGAAGAAGATCCGTGAGACGAATTAGGGATGACAAATGGAGCGGGTCGGGGCGGATACTAGAAGATCCAAATCCGCTCCACTCTATATGCGGGTCAGGTCGGATCGATCCGTTACGGATCACGGGGCGGGGCAGATCGATCCATTCTAAATTAAAATTTTATAATATATAATATGTTCTTACATATTTAAAGTAAATTTAAGGTCCTAATTAAAAAATAAATTTATGATATTAAAAACATAATATACAAATTTATTTTTATCTTTAAATATGTTGATATCTATTAAAATTTATAGTTAAAACATCATAATATATTTCATATTATGTTTTATTAGTATATATTGATCTAAAATATATTTGTTAAATTAATTTATTCTTATTTATACTATATATATACTAATAAATAATAATATTTTTTTAATAAATACCATATATATTCAATTTTTAATAATATAAACGAGTCAAAATGGAGGGGGCAGGGCGATAATGATATCCATACCCGCTCTGTCCAGCTGCGGATCGCGGGACGGGGCAATCCATACTGTGCGGGTTCAGATCAGAGCAGGTCGGGACAGACCAAATTGTCATCCCTAAAACGAATGTTGCCTTATGTCATCGGTCAGATAGTTCGTACTAACGGTTATCCAAGGAGGTACGACAATGAATTACGTACGCAAGTACAGACGAAGTTAAAACATTCAATATTGTTGGCTGTCTCTTGCCAATTAAGAGCCATACGTCTCATTTTGTGCATCAAGAGCCAAAATGTTTCCAAATTGTCCTCTACACATATCTTTGGATTTTTAATGCCATTGATTTGAAAAAATAAATACCATGATGGATGTTGTCTTAAGAAAGACTTTGTAGGATGTGGCTGATCATAAAAATTTGAAAACTATCGATCGAATACGAACCGAACCGAACCGAACCGAACCGAATATTAAGTTTCTATAATAAATTAAACTTATTCTTTTTGTTAGTAACTGCAGAGTTTCTGTTTGATTAAAGCTTATTTTAGATATTTTATAAATTATTTCAAAAAACTACGTGAAGTACATTTAAATTGTTTATGTGTTAAAATATACGTTTATTAAATTTTAAAAATTCTCACCTGGCTATTGGGCTCCTCACTTGAGTGAGTTGTCTGTGTTCGATTTCCTCTGGAAACGAATTTAGGGAAATAATAAGGTTGGCTTAAAGATATTGAGGGAGATATAAGATTGGTTTGGAGTGTTTGAGAGACTTGTCGAACTAACTTGTAACTACTAACAACTAACATTTACCGATAAAATAAAATTTTAAAAATTCTTTTATGATATTTGAAAAATATTTTTATAATTTTAATATTAATTAATATAATTTTTTTTTTAAAAATTATATTGTGGTGGTGGGTGGGTGTGTTGGGAAATAATTTGTAATTATGGAGAAGATGTTAGAAATACTTAAGAGAGTTTATTATCTTTAAAATATACTAGCTTATAAGTATTTTATAAAAGTTTATAGTTTATGATTTTTTTAATCCGCATCTTATTCTTTATAGAAATTAGAAAACAAGCTCATATATATCTTATATTTGTGTTATATATATTTAATCTCTTTCAACCTATTTTTAAGGAGTTAGCACTCCACAAATTAATCATTGTTTTGGTGCTCTAAGATATTAATTAATTTATTTTCCTACCATGTTATTAATTTGAACATTGATTAAATCCAAATGATTGTCATTAAATTAAATTGAAATTAATCGTCCACTAACAACTACATTATTTTAAACTATAAATAACTAATTGGAACTATTGATAACCACATAGTTAATTTTGTTTAATTTTTTTTATGAGAAAATGAACATGTTTAACATTAAAGTACTTTTCTCGGTTGTGTACTCTAATCTGCAAAGCAACTCCCTTTGCACCATATTACCTCCCCCTCAATCCAATTTCATGTGCAACTTTTCCTATAATTTTGTTTAATTATTGCAGTTTTTACATTCGATTAAAAAAGAAAAAGAAAAAAAATCGACGGTATGTAATGATGCGATTTTAACTTAATTTAAAAATTACAAAATCTCATAGTGAGCACCCCTTATTATCATGTAATCTCATAGTTTGCTATATGGGGAACAATTTTCTTGTTTTTGAATTTGATAGTGATGATAATGGGACATGGTAGGACGGGTATTTTAAAACTTATGTCTGCCCCGCTGCCCTGCCCCATGCCCCACTGCGGGGCAACACATTGCGCCCCATGCCTGTCCCGCCCTGTCCCATAATGTTATCTATAGTTATATACTAAAATACAATATAGTACTCCCTCCGTCCCAGAGGTGTTTTCACCTCTGGGATGACACAACTTTTAAGAAAAAATAGAGTGTTGTGTAAAGTTATATTATTAAAATAATGAGATTAGTTGGATTGTGAGGATAAAATTAAAGTAATAGTTTCCATTTATAGGGTGTGAAAACAATTGTGGGACGGACGAAAAAGGAAAGTGTGAAAACAATTATGGGACAGAGGGAGTATATATTTTAGATAAATAAAAAATTATTTCAAAATATAAATAATTCAACAAGAATAATTTTAAAATTATGTTAAATTAGAGTTACAATAAATAAATAAATAAATAATATAATTTTAAGCTTATTTGATATATTATAAATGTAGGATATTAGTTTTATTGTATATATTATAAAATATTATATATTGGATGTATTTTATATATTAAAAATATTATATATTTATTTAATATATACTATGGGGCAGGATGAGACGGGGCGGGAGGGACAGTAAAAATGTAAACTCATGTCTGTCCTGCCCCATGCGCAAGTGGGGCGAGGCTGCCTCATTCTCAGGACGAGGCGGGGCGGGACTGCCTCAAATGCAGCAGGTCAGGACGGATCATTTTGTCATCCCTACAATCTTACCCTCGCCTATTTGCTATTTGGCTGCAGTCTAAATTTTGGTCACTGATGTGGAACATGTTTGCAGCTTCTTTCATTTTGCCTTTATGTGGGATGCCATTGCTATTGGGCAAAGTATTATATAGACAACTTTCATGATATAAACCACTTTGTGATACAAGATTTATATTTATGAATTTATTCTTTTGCATTGTTAAAAAATAGTTCATAATATGAACCACTTGTACACAATACCTACTCATGCTATTGTGCAGTGATAAGAACTGAACCATCTTGTACTTTTGTTCAAGAGATGGATCTTCAACACATTTTTGTTTCATGTGTATTTATGGTTGTAAGTGAAATAGGTGGGTTGAGATTTATGGTGATTGTAAAAGTAGCTGTCTTAAATGAGAACATATTTCTGTATGTATGGTGTGAGTGAAATAGGTGGGAGAATTGGAAATTTTAGATTTGGAAAGAGTAATTTTTGTTTGTGATTGGGGGGAAATGTAAAAATTTCGAACAGTTTTTGTATGTATGATATTGTTTATCCCATGTTTACTGTATTTTAAATTAATTTTACTTTTAAATTAGTTATTTAATTTTTTTATTTGTAAAATTATCATTTTCAGTTTAAAGTTTTTTCTCCATTTAAAATTTGGAGGGAAAAGTTAACTTTAATTACTTTTGATAATTAAATATTTCTTTTATACTGATACACTCACTTTTACACATCACGTCTATTTTTTTTTTAATAACCGTTCACAATCAAGGTAGTCCAATTATCATAGACCGGAGAGTATATATTCTTTTGAGAGGGAGAAAGAGAGATTTATCGCCTATATCATTTGCAGGAAAGTGAAAATATTGGACCTAGCCAAAATGAATAAATACATAGTCTAGTCTTCATGATAGACGTCAGCCACAAAGTTGCACTAGATGTTATATACATTTTCACTAATTGTATAATGTTATGTACAAATACTCTTACAATTTTTTTTATGAGTAAGTCTTCTGTGCATCAGGTGCACCGTGTAATATAAGTAAATTTTTAAAAAGTTGACTAATTATTATAGAAAAGTTATATAAATTGTTAGTATTTAAAATAACAACATTCAAGATACACTTTTTAGTAATAACATGTGTGACTTTTCATTAGTATTTTGTATAATTTTTTAAAAATAAACTTAAGTTGCACTGTGCACATGCATACAAGACTAATACATTTTTTATTTGTATGAAATTCAATTGAAATTTAAATATTATATATATATATATATATAATCGTATCACATTATTAACCAAATTATAATATTTTTGTTTAAAAATTATAATTAATTAAACTAGTATATTATTATTAAATCATCAAACATATACAATTATCATATAATCATCACAAAATTATTTAATCATACAAAACATTACATAAATTTCATCCAATCGCGTGGAACAAAATTTTGCTGCCAATCGCTCAGAAAAGAGAGGGCTACAGCCTTGATCGCTCCTTCCACTGGCTTTATATTCGCAAAGGCCCAAAATCACCCTAATTTTTTACAACCATATTTTAATAAATATTCCATTGATTCACATATCCTGATTATTTTTTTCAATTAATTATAAATTATACAATATTTTAATAAATATTCCCTTGATTCATATATCCTGATTATTTTTTCAATTAATTATAAATTATACATGAAGATAATGAACCATAATTCAAATTTAGAATTTATTCTAATCTTAGTCTTGTATACAATAGGTGCAAGAGACTTGTTTTTTTTTTTTTTTTTTTTAAAAAAACTTGAATTATAAATTTTAATATAAAGGTGGTTCAATTTTTTTAAAGAAGTAAATTTCCATAAACTATAAAAACAATAATAAAAGTTTTTAGTTTATACTCATTTATCGCGTGGTGAAGTGCCTGGAGGATACATCCACGTCAAGTTGAAGTTCCATGAGAATAACATTACAGAAATATAATAATAAGATGAATAATTCAATTCGTATGTGCTTAAATTTTTTTAAGGGAATAATTTATAAATATTTATATTGCTTGATAAAGATGCAAAATATATAATTTCTTATTAATAAGATGAATTATAAAGATGTAGTGTGTGTTATTTGGACCATTATTCCTTTTTAATTTGATTAACACGCTATTTTCATTATGGGCTATGTATTGGGCTTTCAGTAAAAGGTTTTGCTCCCATGTTGCTATGATGGGCTTATCTTGGTCTCATTTGTGATTAGGACTAGGTTATTGACACTAGGAAAATGCACTTACTCTTAAAAATGTTTTTTTTTTACATATTTTAGGAAAAATATTTGATTTTTTTTCATTTTTACACTATGTTAAAAAAAATAAAAAAATTTACCGAACAAAAGATAGTGTATTCATCCTAGGGATGACAAAATGACCCGTCTCATAGCCGACCCGCCCTGACCTGCTCCATTTGGGGCAGCCCCGCCCCGCGAGTTTGCATTTTTACTGCCCTGTCTGCCCCGCCCGCCCCTTCCTGTCCTACAGAATATATTATAATATATAAAATACATCCAATATATAATATTTTATAATATACAAAATAAAATTAATATACTACATTTATAATATATCAAATAAATTTAAAATTATATTATTTATTTATTAATGGTAACTCTAATCTAAAATAATTTTAAAATTATTGTTGTTGAATATATTTTGATAAATTCGTTGCATTATTTTTATTTTAAAATAATTTTTTATTTGTCTAAAGTATATATTATATTATATTTTAATATATAACTATATATATACATGAGGCATAGGGCGCAATGTTATGCTCTGCAATAGGGCATGGAGTAGGGCGGAGAGGGGTAGAGGCGCGAGGCAAGTATGGATTCTAAGATACCCTTCATGCTCTATCATATTGTCATCTCTAATTCATCCAGGTAGTATATTTTTAAAAGGTTAATGCGAATAACGTGAGCCTTGTGATTATTTATTGGACACGATAAATGGCTACTCTAAATTTAGTAGTTTATTACTTTGAAGTTTTATTTGGATTTTTTACAAACAAATATATTTTGAATTTTGTTCACTTTTTAGGATGAATTTTTATGGATAACTAAAAAAAAAAATGATGAACTCAATAATTTTTTTTTATTTTTTATTGATCAAATGATTACTCGAATTTTTAATAATCTTATAATATATACATGATGATTTGAATTTGAGTCTTATTGTATTTATAGTTATCCAAAATTGTCAGATTATTATGTACATGTATCTACAAAGTTGGGGAACCTTTAAATAAAATTAAGGGTGCGACTATTCATACCCCAAATTCTTCTAAATATACACCAATTATTAAATATATTTAATTTAAAATAAAAAATTAATTTAAATTACTAAACATACCCCATTTTTTATTAATTTTCTTTTTTTTTTTAATTTTAACCTAGTATTCATCTCTCTCACGTCCTAATTGCTATATTCATGGAGTCCAATCATCTTTGAAACTATTCTACCGTTCTACGATCAATTTAATCTCATTTTTTATGTTTTGTTAGTGACATCAAACTAATTTAAATTATATATTTTCCATGACGATACAAAAAGGTTGGAAATTATGGAATTTTTTATGGGAAAAATGGTGATTTTCAAGCGAAAAAAAATAAAGCTCCGTGAGATCTGTAGGAGCATGGAGAAGAAGACATGACGTTCGTCTAGTGAATTCTTTAAAAATTTTATTCGGTTGCAACGGATAAAATGACGACGCAAAGTTTTAGTTCTCATTTCTTAAAAAATGGCGACGCAATGTGGATCATTAACATTAATTGAGAGAGAAGAAGAATAGGTCAAAAAAAATTTAATAAAAAATGGGGTATGTTTAGTAATTTAAATTATTTTTTTTAATTGAATATATTTAATAATTGGGGTATGTTTAGAGGAATTTGGGGTATGAATAGTCGCACCCTAAAATTTCTGGTATATATGATATTTCATAAATTTAGAACAATTCAACATATTTTTAAATAATTTCTCATGTTTTTTATAATTAAAGATTATGGTTTAGTTTTAAAATGATTTCATGGTGTTATGTTTTATATTCAAATTTATATATATATTATTTGATAATTATTAAAAAAATTATATACTTTGTTAGAATTTCATGTAACACAAATCACTACTTTTATAAAATTATTGATTTGATTCATTATATAGAGGAGTACCTTTTTTTTTTAGATTTATTATAAAGAGAGACAAGTGTATATTATTAACTTTTATAAATAAACCCATTGAATTATCAATTATTTTGCAAATGAACCACCAAATTATATCTTTTTGCATTTATATGTATATAAACTATTCTTATTGTGACACATAAACTACATAAGCAATTAAACTTAAGTTTTATTAGTTTTTTTTTCCAAATAAAACCTAGTGACGCAAAGCTAAGACATTATTGTTAAACTTCATATAATTTTGCTCCAATTGAAACGAGAAACACACATAACTCTTCATCATATCCATCGTCTCGTGTGCCAATGTTCTTGCATTGTTTAGTGTCAATTGATTTTTTTTTTTAAATAAAAATACCACTTACATGGAAAGAATTTGCTGGAAATTTGACTTAGTTAAAATTTGATAATTCATATTGGGGTAAAAAAATAAATTGGTGGTTTAGATGCAAAATAATTTATAGTTTGGCGAGTTTAGTACAAGTAGATAGATCTTATTCCTTATGTCCCCCTCTTTTTTCACATTTTCTGTTTGGAATGTTCTAAAAATGTTTACACTTAAAAAAATTATATTCTTAAAAGTTAAAATTACACTTTATTATTTTATTATTTAATTTTATACTTATATACTATATTTTTAAAAAATTGTATCATTCACTACTGTAAGAAAAGAGTTGAGATAGAGAAAGTATTAATTTTTAAATTATTTAATATTTTAAAAAATAAAAATTAAGCCATACACACACAATATTATATGTCAAGTAGGTTAAAAAAAGAAAAAAAAAAAAACCACACTACATTGGTGACTTGTTGTAACCAATAAATATAGTCTTAGTCTTGTTTGCACCAGGTGCACGGTGCAACTCAAATGCATTTTTAAAATATTACACAATTTATTATTGAAATATCACACATGTTATTGTTGAAAAATGAATTTTTAAAATACATTTTTCAGTAATATTTCTTAATATGTGTGATAAATGCTAAAATGACGTATATTTTGAAATGGAGGGAGTAATATTTTATGTGTTGATGTGTGCACTCGTGAGTCACGAAAATGAAAACGGTAAGAAGATTTTATGTGCGAAAAAAGGGAGAGGGGAGGTGGTGGCCGCCCGCCGTAAGCTTAGGCTGGCGGCGAAGGATGAGAATAGGGTGAGCGGCGTGACGTAGAGAGAAGGAATTTTTGGGAGGCGCCGTGAGGGAGAGGGAGGCTGGGAGGGAATTCTGAAAGTGGGGGGCTAGGGTTTTTTTATTGTATGTGTAATATGTAATGTAATTATATATTATATTTATGTAATATAATATTTATATTATTTATTTATGTATATTAGTATTATAGTATATGTGATGTGCGTGTATATGTGTTGTGTGTGTCATTAGTATTAGTAATAGTAAATATAGTATTATATTATACATATATAATTATATATATATTTAAATTCGGTTCGGTTTTCGGTTTTACAGTTTTTTTAACTTAAAAACCGAAACCGAAAACTAAAATTTTAAATATTTAAAACCAAAACCGAACCGAATACCAAATTAACCGAACCAAATTCTTATTTCGGTTCGGTTCGGTTCGGTTTTTCGGTTAAAACCAAACAGTGCTCACCCCTAGCTGCTGGGCTGAACATCCGCCTGCGCGTGGCCTTGCTTTGGTTGTTGGGCTTGGGCCGCTTTAATCTTCGCTCGCCTTGCTCGGTTATAAGCGTTCTTGAGCCCACGGGCCTCATTCGCATCATTCCCGTCTCCATCAAGATTATCATTGTCCTCAAGGATAAAGTCCGAAAAACGCTCCTTCATCAACTCTAAATTTTCCCAAGTGGCTTCCTCTCTCGGTAAGGATTCCCATTCCAGCAGTACTTCCCACCTTAGACGTCCTCCTCTCTTCACTTGTAGATACTCTAGGGCTCGCATTGGTCGAAAGATGAAGTTGCCGGCTGTATTCACAGCTGGTAGGCAACTTTCTACCTTGATGTCTGGCCCGATGCGGCGTTTCAGTTGAGACACATGAACAACCGGGTGAATTTGTGCATCCGGGGCCAACTCCAGCCGGTAAGCGACCTCCCCTATTCTGCCTTCAACACGAAAAGGGCCGTAAAAACGACTGCCCAACTTGTATAATGCCTTTTGTGAAAGGGTGTGTTGCCTGTAGGGCCTGAGCTTCAAGTATACTAAGTCCCCCTTATGAAAAACCTCCTCTCTGTGGCCCTTATCATAGCATTCCTTCATCCGGTTAATCGACCCCTGTAAATTCTCCTTAAGTTCACGGAGCATCAAATCACGCTCGTATAATTATCGATCCACTTCCGCATTGATTGAACTATCAGCCGCATAGTTCACTAAATGTGGTGGAGGCCTGCCATACACCAGTTCAAACGGTGTATATTTTGTGGAAGCTTGGAACGTAGTATTGTACCAATATTCCGCCCATGGCAAGTAATCTTCCCACCTCTTGGGGTTTTGATGGACATAACAACGCAAGTATTGTTCCAGGGTTCGATTCATGACTTCCGTTTGGTCGTTTGTTTGTGGATGGTATGTCGAGCTCATGGCAAGTCGAGTACCTTGCATTTTGAAGAATTCTTTCCAGAAGTGGCTAATAAAAATGCGATCACGGTCCGTGGTAATCGACCGCGGCACTCCATGCTGCCGAATTATGTACTCAACGAAGAGACGCGCCACTGACTTGGCCATGTAGGGGTGGACAATTGGAATAAAATGGGCGTACTTTGAAAGCCGATCAACTACAACGACGATCCCATTAAATTCATTTGACATCGGTAACCCCTCGTTAAAATCCATCGTTAAATCCTCCCATATACGCTCGGGTATCTGTAGCGGTTGCAGCAGCCCGCTCGGTTTCCTCGCATCAGATTTTACTCGCTGGCATATGTCACATTGGGCGACATAACCTCGCACATCTGCTTTGATCCCAGCCCAAAAAAAAGTTAAGGCGACACGTACCCACGTCGATATACCACTGAGTGTCCACCTATGTTTGAGTCATGAAAATGGCTCATTATTTCATGTCTCAGTGACTACTCTTTTGGAACCATTACCTTGCCATGATATATCATCAATCCATCTCGGCACTCATACTCATCCATAATCTCATGTTCTCTATTTTCCCATTTTTGTCGTAGATCAATCAGCTCTGGGTCACGGCTGGTTTCTGCACGTATACGATCCCAAATGTCCCAAACTGGACCCGTAATGGCGTGTAACAGCGGACTGTCCGTAAGTCTAGATAACGCGTCAGCCATGGCATTTTGCTTGCCCGGACGGTACAGAATTTCAAATTCGAACCCCATTAGTTTGGCGACAAATTTCTGTTGCTCCGGCGTGGCGATGCGCTATTCCAACAAATGTTTTAGTGGTTGTTGGTCCGTGACGATTAGGAACTTACGGCCCATAAGATACGGCCTCCATATTCTCACCGCCTCCACAATGGCCATCATTTCTTTCACGTAGACATACCACTCTATCCATTTTAAGCCCAGAGCCTTACTTAAATAAGCCAACGGACGTCCCTTCTGCATCAACACGGCCCCATTCCCAATATCACTTGCATCGGTATGAACCTCAAATTGCTCTTCGAAATTCGGCATTGCTAGCACAGGAGTTCTGGACATAGCTTGTTTCAAATTTTCAAAGGCGATCTTGCTTTCCTCCGTCCATGTACATTGACCCTTCTTAGTCATGTTTGTTAGAGGTCGAGCAATAGTTCCATAATTCTGGACGAACTTCCTGTAATATCCCATTAAACCCAAAAAACCTCGTAATTGCGTCAACGTAGCAGGTTGTGGCCATCGTTGCATGACATCAATTTTACTCGGGTCCACCTTCACCCCATCCCTCGTAATTATGTGCCCCAGATACTCCATCGACTCCTTTTCGAACGTGCATTTAGAGGGTTTAATGAAGAATTAGTGTTGTTGTAAAATTTCTAGGATTACCTACAAATGTATCACATGCTCTGACCACTGCTTAGAGTAAATAAGGATGTCGTCGAAGAATACCAGGATAAACTTCATTAAGTATGGCTGGAAGATAGAGTTCATGGCGCTCTGGAATGTAGACGGGGCGTTACATAATCCAAAGGGCATAACAAGATACTCATAATGCCCATGATGAGTGCGAAAGACAGTTTTATGGACATCAGCTTCAGCCACTCGAATTTGGTGGTACCCAGCCCTGAGATAGAGTTTTGAAAAAATACCTAGATCCTTCCAATTCGTCCAACATATCGTCTATGGTAGGTATGGGAAATCGATCCTTTACCGTCGCTGCATTTAAGGCCCCATAATCCATACAAAATCGCCAGGTTCCATCTTTCTTCTTAACTAGTAGAACTGGTGAGGAAATGGGGCTGGTGCTCGGTCGAATAAGCCCCTTGTCCAACATCTCTCTCACTTGCCGCTCAATTTCCTCCTTTTGAAAATGGGCATAACGATACAGGTGTACGTTGATGGGTCTCGCCTCATCCTTTAAGGGAATGAAATGGTCAAATTCCCGTTTAGGAGGCAGATTCTTTGGTTCTTCCATTACCCCTTTATAGCTGTTTATAACTTTGGCAAGATCCTCTGGCCAACTTGCTTCCTCACTTTCCCTTGTAAACTCCATGTGTTCGATCTGGATGGAGTAGCATTGAGCCCCGGTCTTCCACATTCGTTCAATGCTTCTTAACCCAACCTCCATAGTGTGATCCTCAACTCTTGAGGTTAACGTGACGTCCCCATCTCCCCATCTAAATTGCATAGTCCCCTTACTGTAGTCCGATATAATCGGCCCCAGGCCCTTCAACCACCGCACGCCCAGCACCAAATCTAGGCCGACTAGTGGTAAGGCGTAAAGGTCCGTTGTAATGTTTACTCCTTGGACTCGGATAGGGATGCTTTTATACATTCGATCACATATTAACCCCTCGCCACTCGCGACCCGTACTTGAAATGGTTCAACCCGAATCGCATGTAGGTTCAATTTTCTTGCCATGTCCTGGTTAATGAAGTTGTGAGATGATCCGTTGTCAATGAGGATTATTACCCGCCGATCCCTTATCCATGCATTAAGCTTCATCATTTTCGGTCCTCGCATGCCCGCAATGGCATGTACCGATATCTCTACTTCCTCAACCTCTCCTAACTTCTCTCGAATTTCTGGTTCAGCCTCATCATCCGCAGGTTCAATGAGAAAGATCTGCTTTGCTTTGCATTTATGCCCTAGTATGAATCTTTTGTCGCAATTAAAGCACAAACCCTTCTCCCATCGTTTTTGCATCTCATCCCACGACAATCTCTTGACCCCAGCAGGTATGGTTTTGCCTACATCTCCCATGTTATTATTCATACTGCTTCCACTTTCCCCTTTTATGTGCCCAAAGGTAGGGACTACCTTGCGTATCTCTGGTCGACTATTTCTCCGGGTAAGGTTTAAATGTCCCTCCCTGATTCGTGTTATCTCTATGGCCTCCAAATAAGTCTTCGGCCGATATACCCGTACCTCTGCTGCCAACTCAGGTTTCATTCCCCCGATGAATGCTCCGATCAATGCCTTCTCCGGCCAATCTTGTACTCGGCTAGCCAGCTTCTCAAACTCCTTTTGATATTCCCGAAGATTGCTTGTTTGTTTGATATGACATAGTGCTTCATTATAATCTGTATACTCCGATGGTCCAAACCTTGCCAGTAACTCCTTATTGAAATCTTTCCATCACACCACTCTTCCCTTCTTATGATATACTTTGCTTATCCACTGCCACCACATGTTTGCTTCGCCCTCTAAATAGTACGATGCGTATCTTACTTTCTCCTCCTTCTCAATTTCGTTAAGCGTAAAGTACTGATCGACACGGCTGAGCCAAGAAATTAAATCGTTCCCATTAAAGGTCGGGCATGTGAGTTTTGGTCGATACTTTCTCTGTTCATCCCTTCGATTATTCCCTCCTTGCCCCTGCTGGAAGGTGGGATTAACCTCGTTTTCTTCCGTTTCAGTTTCCGATGACTCGGATGATGCGGACGATGCAGTCGATCGTCGGGTTATGGGGTTTTGTTGGATGAGTCGTTCCATCTGCTGCCCCAATTTACTCATGGTTTGAACGAGTGCCTCAATCTTTCCTTCCATACTTGCTACCCCTGTTTCGACGGCTTCTGAACGCACTTCAAGTGATTCAATCCTATCACGATGAGTTCCTGCCATGGTCGTGATTCCTACCTCTCAATGAAAGCACCAATTTGATGCAAATCACGACATGGAAATAATTCGATCGGGACTCTGGCTCAGGCTAACAAGTCACCGTCGGCTGCAAATAAGGATTAAGTGCATCATCCTGGTCCTGCACTCACGGTTGCTGGCTGCTGCTGGGCTGAACATCCACCTGTGCGCGGCCTTACTCTGGTTGTTGGGCTTGAACCGCTTTAATCTTCGCTCGCCTTGCTCGGTTATAAGCGTTCTTGAGCCCACGAACCTCATTCGCATCAGATACATTTAGTTCACAAAAAATTTACTCATAAATATATGTGGTCAAAATTTAAAAAAAAAAATTGCCTAGACCGAACACAAACTTAAGTAAAATTATTGGACTACAAAAAAGTATTCCTAAAGCTATTTTTCAAAAGTAACGCTCATTTAAAAGGGTGTAATACGTAATTTCAGACTCATCTCATTAGCCCTTTACTCGGAAATAAAACCCCAAATCAAACTCTGAATTCCCACCTTAGCATGGCTTCCGTCACCGTCGATTCCGCCGCTGCAAAAACGGCAGAGGGCGGCGCTCTCCGATTGGATTCGATACCCATTGTGGATCTCCGCCTTCTCTCCCAATCGGAACTCTATTCACTCTCCCGTTTCTCTTCCTCCTCCGACCCCAGCCGCAATGACGACGTCGTCATACCAGTAATTGATCGCTCCGTCTTCAACGAGTCCGCAGGCTCCCGGAAACAGATTTACTCCCGGTTCCGCCTCGCGCCTTCCTCTTCGTCGCCTTCCGCCACCCCTCACCGCCGCACCCCTCATCTTCGTTCCTCCGCCGCTACCTTTGGTAAATCGAGTAATAAGTCCGA
Source organism: Prunella vulgaris (assembly GCA_026898435.1). Lineage (NCBI taxonomy): Eukaryota > Viridiplantae > Streptophyta > Magnoliopsida > Lamiales > Lamiaceae > Prunella > Prunella vulgaris. The sequence continues at coordinate 864,848 of JAPKLY010000071.1, read as the reverse complement.
CCCGGATAATGTTGAGAATGCCCAAATTGTTAATCTTCTTAAACAATCATTTATCGCAGACATGAACCCTGAGGATTTGGTACCAGTTAATATTGAGTACTCAAATTCCATACCTATGCAACAATTCTTGTCACCGCCCCCGTCGTCTCCATCCAATGTGGCTGTTGTGGGTCAGAAGCGGAAGCGTGGCCGCCCTCGTAAGGACGAAGCGTCAGGGAATCAAAAGGAGTTGGGCACAGGGTTTGTTGATGTCAATATTGAAGTTGATGCAGATGCTGATGTTAATGTTAATGATGCGAATGGGTTCTCTTGGCTGGATGAGATTACTGCGCGTGACAATTTGGAGGAGAGTGACAGGGAAGTCCTGAATAGGGACGGTGTGGCGGTGGATTTGGTGGCATTGGGTGCTGTGGAGCATCCTTATTGTGAGGAGATACGACGGAAGACAGAAGGGTTGCAGGCGGAGGAGGAACTATTGGGGTTCTTGAAAGGGTTAAATGGGCAATGGGGAAGTAAGAGGAGGAAGAAGAGAATTGTGGATGCTAGTGAGTTCGGGTCTAATCTGCCAACCGGATGGAAACTATCACTCTGTATCAAGAAGAAGAATGGCCATTTGTCCTTGTATTGCCGTCGATACATAAGGTTCCTTTTTATTATAAGTTTTTGCACGATAAATGATCCGTGTTTGCTATTTTCTGGAAACATGATGGAAAAAAGTAACATGGATTGTGAAATAATTTCTTATTGTGGTATAAGGAAACATGCCCTTGCTAATTTTGATGTTTCCTTTAAGTTTGTCAGTAGAGCACTTTTGTTTTATTTCTGAAAGGAAGGAGACACATTGATGATCCATCTGGCATTTGCCTTGCACATTATTCAGGAAGAACATAAAAATTTGCCCGGGGGAGGGCAGGTATTGGAAATTAATCTTGTTCAAGTTATCACCTTCTATAGATGGCTTAAAGGGACTACCAAAATAATGACGGCTGACGTGTACTGTTGAATACTGAAATACATTTTATGGGGTTAAGAAAACTGTGGCTGCAATATCATTCACCATGCTAATAAATGTGTTAGCAAAGTGACATATGTTGCAATTCTTCACAGCTTCTTTTCGTGCTCCCGTTGTATGAACCTGATAAAATTGGGGCATGCTTAAGGCATGAGGCGTGAAGGTCAGCACCTCTACAGGCAAGAGGTGGGCGACACCACCTCCCGCTCCTCAGGCCTGCCTCCTGAATACCAGTGTTTTTTACCACCCCAAAAAATCCACTTAAGTTCATTTTTTTAGTGGGCTATATAGTTTATTTCTAAAATATATATATATATATATATATATATATATATATATATATATATACACATATTTCTTTTATAATCCATTATTTAGTGTTAAGTATACATATTTTGGGATGTTTACACAAAAATAGGCCAAATTAAATGGTTACTAGATAAAAATAGTTTGACATAAGCATATTTAGCTGTTTCTTTTCTTAAATCTTTTAGCGCATCATGTTCAAGGGGTATTTGCGAGGGAGCTCTTTGGAGTAAATGTAGTCATCAACCTTTACTTCTTCAAAAATATCAATTTTATTATGTAAAAATTTATTGTTTACTTCTAATAACAATATTTATTAAATATAACTATTACTACTAAATGCTACTGCTAAATTGAGATGTAGTGCATCTTCAGATATATCGACATATCACTCATTTATTTATTACTATTTAGAAGAAATTAACGTGAGGGAACTTCTCTTCAGAATCTTTCCAAAGAGCTCCAGATGGTCTTTTTGAAACATTTATTTAGGAAAATCTGATGTTAAATGGTGATCTGTCGTTGCTACTCATGTGACTTCCGAAGGAAAGACATCATTTCATGCAGATTAATTGGCTTAGTGTGTTGAGTATCAAGTTAGAATATCATTTTTTTTTTTTTGTTGACTGTCGAAATTATTATTCGTGCTGTCAAGTGTTAACAGTAGACAAGAATGTATCTGTGACACCTGTCAGTATGTTACAATAGAGATTCCCACAAAAGTCTTCTCTGGAAGAAGATTTTTCTTAACTTATACTCTAAATTCAGCAACTCGATTATTTCAGTACTCTTTTTCGTGTGGCTTTTTCCAAAACTAACTTAAGTAATCTTTGAATCGTATTGAATTTAGTAGATTATTGCCCTTCTGCTTTTGGAAATATGCCCTGTTGGGTTGGGTAAGAGTCTGCTTGGTGCCAGTTCTCAGCAGTTTCTTGTTTGTTTGTTTTGATCAAGTCTATCCTATATTTCTCATTCCAGCCCCAGTGGACTGCATTTTGTGTCGTGCAAAGGAGTTTCTTCATATCTATGCTCGCTTCATGGTATCCAAGATACAAATCAGCATAGTCCTGTTCACTATAATCAGATGGTCACTGATGCTGATAAATTGACTACAACCCCTGTAAGTTATCCTTTTCTTTTTCTTCTTTTCTGTTTCCCATTTCCTTTTTTTTATATTCCCTTTTTCTCTCAGACCATCCTAATGTGTTTTGATTTTGCTCTTGGGAAATGTTACAGACGGGGCATCTTGCTATTCAGGAGGTTGGCAAGACAGAAAACCTCATCTCCCATGCATCATCACCTGCTTTGTGTTCTACAGCTGGTGACCATGAGATACAAACTGTTGTAAATGCTGGGGATTTGCCAGAGGACAGAATAGAGATTTTAGAAAGCAACAAGTGCACTGTAACTTTTATTGGGAACGATGACTTGTTGCATCAATCTTCCCTTCACCGGAGAAACAAATGCAAAAATGGTACACGCATTACTGATGGAGTAATAATTAAGGACGGAAAATATGAGTGCCAATTCTGTCATAAGACATTTATCGAACGTCATCGGTACAATGGTCATGTTGGTACCCATGTGAGGCACCAAGCGAAGACTGAGTCATTTTTCCCTAAATCTTTGAATGGATTTCCTATTCAGGATATTTCCGTAGAAGGATCATTAAAATCTGACAATGCCGTGGAAATTGGTGATTCTATCAATGGGCTGAATAATTGCGTATCTTGCAATAATAATACTAATGAGCAGGCTGGGAATATAAAGAAAGCTATTGGGAACATGAGACTGATTGATGAGGCTACTGATGTAGTCGCTGAAACAAATCCACATTCAGTTGCTGAGAATAAAAGTTTCCATGATGATAAATGTCTGAATAGTTCTGCTGCTGAAGTAATTGATGATGGTCCCAATTTGCAAGGAAGGAGGCTCGGATTGCCTCTGCCTCTCAATTATGCAACACATGGTGTTACAAATGGTGGTGGGAATGAGAATTCTGCTTCCTCAGAAAACCCTGAGAAAACTATGGCATCTGAAAGTTGCTTATTAGATTCTAATGACAGTGTGAAGGAATCTGTCGTGGTAAACAGCAGTGAGCAAACCTATCAAACAAGGAATGAGATCAACCTTGATTGCAAAAAGTTTGCAGTGGATGGAACCATACTTGATTCTTTGGAAAGTCAGGGAGACCAGGACAATAATTTAGCCTTTCATATTAAGAAAAAGACGGATCTAGAATCCTTACCTTGTAAGAACACTGGTACCATCGAGACACCAACTTCTGGATTCGAAGCATCTGAACTTACCAAAGTTCCTAATATCAGCATCCCACATATAGTACGTGATGAGAAAGCATGTTTTGAAGACAGTGATCCCTGCTTAATACACGAAGACAAAGTTGGTGAACCACTCAGTTCTGGTAAATATGAGAACGAGAATTCTGAAGCAAATAATAATGGTGGGAACAGTCTTGATGTTATGCAATTTGAAATTTCTTCGGTCGTTCCATCTTGGAATGATCAAAGCATGTCTAAGAGCCAGTTAGTTGCTGGTAATGAAAACATGTATCATTATGAAAGTAATGATAATGAAGTTTGCAGTGGAAAGACTGAAGTATCTGAATTTGATGTTTTCCGTAATTTTGGGAATGGTGAGTCAAGCGATCCTTTCAGCAGCAGTGATGTTGGAGTAAGTTCCAATTCTATTACAGGGACTGAGCAGGTTAGGAAACTTGGAGTATGCTCTCCTTTTGCATCTGCAACTGATAAGCGGATATTTGCAGAAGATAATATGATTAGGATGTTCAGTGATACCTTGGAAGAACACAGACAGGAGCCGTGTCAGGGTATATTACTTGGTCAATCTGGTGTTACAGAAGTCTCATGTCAGGAACAATCATTGATTAAGATATATGCTACCCCTTCCAATCCTTCAAAACACAATAAAATTGAAAATAGTGGAAAGCATGAGCTAAGCCTTTCTTTCGGTAATCTTCAGACAGATATGTGTACAGATTCAAACAGGATTGAACAGGAACAGTATCAAGCAAATAGTTTTAACATTGATTCTGTTGTCCATAAAACATATGGAAATCCAGCACATTTGAGTATTGTAAGTAGTAATATACCTTCTGATATGAAAGAAGACAGACCTTTTGGAATTGAATTCCCTAATTCATCCTTCAACAACAGAGCTCATGACTTTAGCAGTAATTTTAACATGGCTCAACCAGAACGGCATTGGAATGGGACCCAGGGAGACAATTTAGGACCTTCTGGCCAGAACTTCATGGTTAGTTTTGGAAATAGCTCGCAGCCTGGTGAGTCTGCAGGAGCTGATGACTCTTGGAGATCAGTTGATGATAACGTTTTTGAGGGTTGTTTTGAAGCTAATTCTGGTCCACAGGTTCCATCATCAAGCTGTTTTCACACTTTTGGCCTGACATCAGCTAAGGTATTTTTCATGAATCTTCAATGTGCAATATTAGATGGAGAAGATAGTTCATACTAAAGGAAAAAAATCTAGAATTAATTATTTGCAAAAAAAATGCCAATTTTTTAGGTTTTTGGATCTGTCTTTTTTTAGTTTAAGATTCCACATGATATGGTCAAAATAAGAGATCGTTTCTAGTTAAAGCTTTCCTAACATCCTAAATCTTTACATATATGAATATGCTGTTTTTTTTTTTTTTTTGGGCATTTGGGTGTGTGTATGGATATCTTACAAAATGTTTAATGTGTAAGCCAAACAAACAATCTCAATTACTACTTTCCATAACTTGATTTTCCACTGTTGACCAGACATTTTGGAACATTTATTAGACAGTGCTCGTTTTTTATTTTCTTTATTACGATGTTACATTTATTGGTACAAGTGATTGTTATACCTTAATTTGAATTTTAAAATGTAAAATTATCATCCTTGCCATAGGATGATGGTTTTAAATCCATAAAGAAGCTCAGATGTGCATATATATGAGCTAATAAATCAAAGAACAAACAGCCCCTGAATTATGCAAAGCTTATTTGCTGTTTATAATGCAACGTAAAATCTTTATAGAACGTTTAACATATTGAGTGAATTATGAGACTATCATGGCTTCATTTTCTGTTGTGGAAAGTCTTTAAAAGTGTGACACTTCGTTTATGATTTTGCAAAATTTAACAGAATATAGTGATACTGGAATTGGAAGAAAGTGGAAAAGATTCACTTTCCATATTTTATTAGGAAATGTCTAATATATGATATGAGAGAAATGGAGTAACATCTGAAAATATAAGCTTTGAAAGGTTATGATATCACATTTCTTATATAAATGAATCTCATAGCTAATTGTGTGATTACGCATTTTGAATTTGGTGTTGTTACTGTAGTGAACTTAACATTCGATGTCAACAACAGGGTGCATGTAGTTGCATATAAATTGTGAACTACATTCACTATCTTTATCAACTATTTAAGCTTCTTTTGGGTGTCGATAAAATGTGCTCCCTCCGTCCATGAATATTTTTCCCATTTCATTGTGGGCATGAGATTTAATAAAAAGTAGTATTATATTGAAATGATAGATAAAGTAAGGGAAAAGTAAGAGTATTGTGGGGCCCAAAATTTTATTGTGAGTGTGGGTTGTTTCCAAATAAGGAAATGGGAAAAAAATTTGTGGACAAACAAAAAAAGAAAGTGGGAAATAATTTGGTGGACAGAGGGAGTAATAAATTGCTGGAAATGATTTGCCTTATCCATAGAGCATTTGATTCTGTATAAGTTATGACCAATTTCCCAAGGGATCAGCTTTTCTCTAAATACTTGTGCTGCAAAAGTAGTTGTTAAGAAAATGGATATTGAGAAAATATAACAACCTCTCTGTCCCTCCCTTTTGTGTTATATTTAACCCTTATAAAATTTAGTGTATACTGTAAATGATCAACCTAAATATGCCCTGATAATTGAGTGAAGGCTATAGGCATTAAATTAGTGTTTATTTCTAGATTGATATTGTGGATTTTCTTGAAACATCTGGGTCATACTTTTCAAATTTGGGAGAGAAGTTTTGATCTTGACACTTAATAGCAATAACAACAATTCATAGTTCCTCTTGTTAAAAAACAAAAATAAAATAAACCTTGGGTTACATGTTTACTGTTAGATATTATACTGACTACCATCTCAAATCCTTATAGGTGTTAACCAGAATTGATTACAATTACAACATACTACATTTGTTTTGCATTAAGTGTCCTTTTAGAGCCTAAATTTTGTTCATAATTGTTTATCCTTCCACACACGCACACGCACACCCACCAAAATCCAGTATTCTATAAATAAGGATATTTTTATTCTTCCTCTCATACTTATAATGCTTTGGTTATCTTTCATATCCATGATTACTCTTTCCTCTAATTGTTTGAGGGTAAAAAATTTCAACTCTTTTGTTCCTTGATATTTTGCAAGTGTCCGAAGAACACTTATAACGAATCCGGCGTAGTATAATTTATCATTAATTTTATTGCATTAGGATATTATAGCAGGCATATCTTGCTTGAAAAATCAGCAAGCCTTAATAAGACTTCTTACTTAGAAAGGCATGCCTTTTATGTATGTGCATTTCTGTTTCCTCCATCAAACATCAAATCGGGTATCAGTGAATTGTCCAATATTGTTACTTTCGGAACTTAGATTGTCTAAAGTATTGTTTGCATCATCATAGCCGACTTGTCAATGTGTTAGAGCAAGCTGTTCTTGGACAAAAAAAAAAAAAAAAAAGAGAACTTTTTCATCCCCAGATTACTGATTTCAGCATAAATCATGTTTCAAAAAGTTTTGAATCATAAAAGATGAGTCTGGCTTTCTTGTTCTGCCAAATTAATGCTATGTATATTTGGTAATGAGTGCAGCACCAAGAAGATTCGTTTGGTGTGAACAAAAACTACGATTTTCAAGATGACATGTTGAGGTCCGGTAGAATTCAACCTGTGGAATACAGTTTCATGGGTGAGCAAAGTTCAAACTCATTGCCTGCAGAATCGAAGATTTTCTCATTCAACACAAATATGGAACAAGGATTGGATCCATCCTTTTGGCTGGGCAAGGATGCTTTAACACCAAATCCTGCATCTCAGGAAACATCTGTTTGTGTTTGGTGCAGAAATGTCTTCTTTCATGATCCAGTGCAAGCTGGAGTACAAACAGGTGCAATAGGTACCATGTGTCCATCTTGCAGTTCAAGAATCCCAGGTCAATTCAATATGCTCTAGCTCTAGATTTTATTTTCTATAACAATAATATCATTTTCAGTTATATTATTTCAAAAATTAGGAAACAGAATTTTTGATAGCTTTTGAAACAATAAGCAGATTGGTATGTAGATGGTTATTTATTGAGTTTTTCAACTGCTAAACTAAAGAGTTTAGCTGTCCTTGAATGAAAAGTGCAAGTCTAACATATCTTGAGGTTACTGGTTGGTTCGTTGATTGATGAATTTATTTTGTGTCTTACAATTTACAAACTAGTGATGACAATTTGGTTGTTTTTCAATTTTTAGTAATTTTTAATAAAGCTTTCCATTTTCAAGGAAACAAGTATTTTCAACTTTTTAGATTCTGGATTTTAGATGCTGATTTCATGAAAATCATGTTATTGCAAATACTAGAGCTGGGAATTCCAAACCAGGTTGAGTCGAATTACTCTGGCCTTCTAAAAGAGGCAAGACTCATATGCACCAAAGATCCATGCGCTCGGCTAGTATCAATTAAAATTAGTGTCATGTTTTATTAAAAGAGTGCGACTATTCATACCCCAAATTCCTCTAAACATACCCCAATTAATAAATATACTCAATTTAAAATAAAAAATAATTTAAAATACTAAACATACCCCTTTTTATTTAATATATCCTTGTTTTTTTGACTTATTCTTTTTCTCTCGCATGTTCTATCTGTTATACATTTTTTTCAATTTTAATCTCGTCTTCTTCTCTCAAGTCATGTTTGCTTTGCCATTTTTCTGCATCGTGTTCCAACCGAATAAAATTTTAAAAGAATTCACTAGACGAACGACATGTCTTCTTCTCCACGCTCTTTCAGATCTCACGGGAGCTTTTTTTTTCTCCGCCTGAAAATCACCATTCTTCCCATTCCAAAATTTCAATATTCCAACTTTTCTGTATCATCGTAGAAGGCAGTTCATCCTCTTCCACGTCACCCGCAACACTCCCTTTTAATTATTTATTATGTATAATAATATTTCATCAATAAATAATAAAAATATATAATTTAGATTAATTTGATGTTGAATTGATCTGTAAATTGTGATCGTCAACATAAAAATTTAAGGGCTACGTAAAGCTGTAGAATGGTTTTGAGAACTCCATGAATATAGCAGTTAGAACATGAGAGAGAAGAAGAATAAGTCAAACATAAAAAAAAATGTATATTAATAAAAAATGGGATATGTTTAGTATTTTAAATTATTTTTTCATTTTAAATTGAATATATTTATTAATGGGGTATGTTTAGAGAAATTTGGGGTATGAATAGTCGCACCCTTATTAAAATTAACGTCATATGATAACATGTTTTAGTTAAAATTAATGTCATATTTCACTTATAATTGCATGGTGTGCTCTTCTGAAAATAGTTCTCAGTTGAATATATGATGTGTCGGGTATATCTGAAATGGGAAAACCCGATGCTTTCCGGGTCAGCCCATTTTGAAGAAATGGTAAAATGAAAAAATCTTATAGGATGTGATCGAATGAAATTGGACTAATTAGTTCCATATTCTGATGTTCGGATTCTCTTTTCCAATACAAGATTCTCCTTTTCATTTATACCATTTTTAATGGCCAAATAAGAGTCAAAATATCATGTGTTTGATAATATGGTACAAAACCTCAAATTAAATGTATAAAATCTTTTTATACTTAATCAAAATATCCACAGAATTTTTCATGTTTTCTGAAATGCATAAAATCTTTTCATTGTATAATAAAATTATGTATGTGTTTGAGTCCCCATTTGTTCGGTGAAGGGTAAGTCTTATGTGCACCAGTTACACTGTGCAACTCAAGTTTATTTTTAAAAAGTTGCACAAATTATTACTGAAAAGTTACACTATAAAAGATACACTTTTTAGTAATAACATGTGTAACTTTTCAGTAGTATTTTGTGTAACTTTTAAAAAATGAACTTGAGTTGCACCGTGTAATTGGTGCATATAAGACTAATCCTTCCATAAAAAATGTGCAGAATTTTTAATGTTTCCTTAAATACTTACACTTTATGTGTTTGATAGAAATGCACTAAATTCCCAACGAACAATTCTTGACACATAAAATTTTGCATTTTATCACATATAATGAGATTTTATGAAATTGTTGAAATATAGTGATTTTTGTTTATATATTAATTTTCATCAAGCGCAGAAAGATTGTACATTCCTTTCATTCCAATTCTTTTTTTTATAGTTGTGAATAACACAATTCTTTTAAAAAAATGAAGAGTATGTGAGTATGAAATTGTATAATAAATAAATAAAAAATTTATATAATTTATAAATAATAAACATTTAACATTTCATCTTTTATTAATATTTAATTTCTAATTTTTTGTTTCTTTTCATGAAGAAGAGAATGGATGCCAAACTTTTGGGATTAAATAATGATGGTGATATATATTTAATTGATAGTGCTACTACACACACTATATTAAAAAATAGTAAATATTTTTCTTATATAGAAAAGAGAGAGACAAGGGTTAATATTATCAGTGGTGGTGCAAATTTAATTGATGGCTCCGGAAGAGCCACTAAATTTCTCCCTGGGAGAACCAAACTTGTCATAGATAATGCACTATTATCTCCTAAGTCTTGAAGAAATTTGTTAAGTTTTAAAGATATCTGCAAAAATGGGTATCATATCGAGACTGTAAATGAGAAGATGTTGAATGCTTATTGATTACAAAAGTTATTTTTGAAAAATGATGTGTGTTATAAAAGTTGAATTCACTTTCTTCTGGACTATATTATACGAAAATAAGTATTGTGGAATCACATCACCTAATAGACCAGAAGTCTATTAATCCAAATGATTTCATGGTTTGGTATGGTCGCCTTGGATACCCTAGTTCCATTATGATGAGACGAATAATTGAAAACTTATGTGATCATTTATTGAAAAATAAAAGGGTATTAAATTCGACTGAATTTTCATGTGTTGCTTCTTCACAAGGGGAGTTAATTACTAGACATTCACCCGCTAAAGAGGGAACTGAAACAACTGCATTTCTAGATCAAATTCAAGGTGATATTTGTTGGCATGTAGATCCACCATGCGGACCATGTTGATATTTTATGGTGCTAATTGATGCATCAACAAGATGGTCACATGTATGTCTATTATCCTCTCGTAATTTGGCATTTGCGAGATTACTTGCTCAGATAATTATATTATAAGCACAATTTACAGATCATCCAATTAAAAAAAATTATTTAGACAATGCATGTAATATTCATCACATGCTTTCTATGATTATTGCATGTCAATTGGTATAAGTGTTGAACATCCAGTAGTTCATGTTCATACACAGAATGGTCTAGTTGAATCATTTATCAAAAGATTACAGTTAATTGCTAGACCATTGCTAATGAAATTAAAACTTACTTTGTCTGCTTGGGGTCATGGTATTTACATGCAACACTTGTATGAAGTTTGCTGACAAATTATAATAGTCTTTCTCGTCTACAACTAGCTTTTGGCTATGAGTCCAATATATCACATTTAAGAATTTTCTGATGTGCGGTTTATGTTCTTATTGCACCGCCAAATTGTACTAAATTGGGCCCCCAATGCAGATTGAGAGTATATATCGGGTACTAATCACCTTCTATAATAAAATATATTGAACCATCAATAGGTGATTTGTTTATTGCACGATTTGCAGATTGTCATTTTAATGGATTTCATTTCCCGATATTAGGGGGAGTTAAGGATCAACTGAAGAAGAAAATCAATTGGAAAATAAAAATAAGTTTTCTCGATCCTCGAATAAAATAATGTGAACTTGAAGTTCAAAGGATTATACATTTGTAACAAATTGCAAATCAATTACCGGATGCCTTTAGTAACTCCAGAAGAGTGACGAAATCACTTATTCCAGCAGAAAATGTACAGGTAAAAATTGATGTTCATAAAGAACAAATATTAATTGCTAATGAATTTAAAGCACACCGAAAGTGTGGTAGACCTCTTGGTTCCAAAGATAAAAATCTTCGAAAGAAAAGAGGATTAAATAAAAGTGACGAATTAAAGAAAATGAAAGACTCACACTTAGTGAGATAACTCTAGAAGAGGTTGTCTCTGAAGATGTTGCTCCTGAAGAGTAAGATCCTAAAGAGAATGAGATTATAGAAGCTTCAGTAAATTTTATCAATGAGGAAAAAAGATGGAACCGAAGAGAATTAATAGTTGATGATATTTTTGCATATAATGTAGCACTTGATATTACGGAAGAAGATGAGGATCATGAGCCTAGATCAATGTCGGAGTAGAAATTATTGGCCAAAATGGAAAGATGCAATCCAATCTGAATTGGATTCACTGGCTAAACGAGAGTATTTAGACCTATAGTCCAGATGCTCGAAGGTGTAAAGCCAGTAGGATATAAATGAGTGTTTGTGCGGAAGATAAATGAAATTGTGAGATATAAGGCACGATTAGTAGCCCAACGTTTTTCACAAAGACCTGGATTTGATTATGATGAAATATACTCTCCTGTAATGAATGTGATCATATTTAGGTATCTTGTAAGTTTTACCGTATATGAAAAACTTGACATGCGCTTGATGGATGTTGTCACTGCATATTTGTACGATGATCTTGTAAATGATATATGTTGATAAAAGGAACTAAGCTCGAGGATTAAAGAAATAAGAGTCTAAGCAAACTAAAGTGGTCCAGCTGCTCGCCCACGTGCTCGCCGAGATGTTCGTCGAAGTCTAGAGGTAACAAGGCAGCAAGCCTACGTGGCCACTCCTCTGTTGCTCGCCCGTATGCTCGCCAACCTGCTCGCTCGGCTCCTGGGGAGGCAAGGTACTAAACTCTGAGAACAAGCCCGTAGTGCTCGCCCATCTGCTCGCCACATTGCTCGCCATGTTACTCGCTATACTCCGAGGAAGAGGACACAGGATATTCGAAGATCCTATAGGAAAGACGTAGAACATTATAGTTAGAGTCAGTGGAGCAAGTGACTGAGAGGATGACAAGTGGAGGACACATGTCACCTCCAGAGGCCACATGGCTTGTAAACATGTCACCTCACCCTTAGAAGGGTATAAATAAGAGGAAAAACCTCATTTGTAAGGATCTGATTTCCAAAATACAAGAGATATATTACACAATTTCTCTCTCTACATTTCAACTACTAAATCATATTATAAATCCAATTAATATCTTTTGATTATTGTTTGAGTGATTTCATAAGTATAATTAGCCACATAAATCCTACAGTTATATAAATTGCTCAACAATATCTATATGAAAATCCCTGAAGGATTTAGCATACCTTAAGTATGCAAATCAAAACCAAAAAGAAGTTTTTCTATCAAATTGCAAAGGTCTTTGTACGTGCTCAAACAATCTGGGCGTATGTAGTATAATCGACTTACTGAATGTCTGGTAAAAGAAAGTTATACCAATGACCCAATATCTATGTGTATTCATAAAGAAAGATGGATCAAATTTTGTGATAATTGCAGTATTTATCAATGATCTCAATTTAATTGGAACTCCTGAAGAACTCCAAAAGGCAGTTTCCTATTTTGAAGAAAGAATTTGAGATCAATTTTGAACAGACTAAATTTTGCCTTAGTTTGCAAATTGAGCATTTAAAAGGTGGATCTTAGTCCACCAAACTGCTTATACCCAAAAGATCTTAAAGCGGTGTTCTACATGGATAATGCACATCCATTGAGTACCCCAATGGTCGTTATGCTCTTGATCCAAATAAGGATCCCTTTAGTCCACCAGAGAAGGATGAAGAGATAATTGGTTCTTAAGTACCATATCTCAGTGCTATTGGTGCACTAATGTATCTTGCTAATTGTACAAGACCAGATATATCATTTGCTGTGAATTTATTAGCAAGATTTAGTTCATCTCCTACACGACGACATTGTAATGGTATAAAACAAATTGTTCGCTCTCTGCAAGGAACAATTGATCTTGGCTTTATTACTCAAATATATTTTGACATGAATTACTTCATTATGCTGATGCTAGGTAGTTATCAGACCCACATAAAGCAAGGTCTTAAACTGGATTGCATTTCTATGTGGTGGTACTGTAATTTCATTGCGGTCTACAAACAGTCACTTGCTGCCATATCTTCAAATAATGTTGAAATTATAGCAATTCATGAGGCTAGTCGAGAGTGTGTTTAACTAAAATCAATGACCAATTACATCAAAAAAAAATTGTGGATTGTCGCATGACAATAAATATCCCCCAACTATACTACTTGAAGATAGTGCAGCTTGTATAGCTCAACTGAAAGGGGATATAGATGAAACGAAACTCCAAAATTCTTCTTCATTCATGATTTACAAAAGAATTATGAAATCGATGTGCAACAAATTCGATCAAGTGAGAACTTAGTTGATTTATTTTATTAGGCATTACCGACTGCTACTTTTGAAAAATTGGTGAAGCGCATTGAAATGCGTTGATTGAAGGATTTTAAATGAAGTTTGAATCATGGGGAGAATTAATACACTAAGTAATATGTACTCTTTTTTCTTACTTGGGTTTTTGTCTCAATGTGTTTGTTTTCCCTAGTAAGGTTTTAACGAGACATATTAATTGTAACAACGGATATCCAAGGGAAGTGTTATGAAATAAATGAATGCCCTTAATAGTTAAAAGAGAACGTCAATAGTATGTTGAATGTCCTTAGATGTTACAAGAGAATTCAAGGGAGTTATATGCAATGATGTAGGACTTTTTATTTACCTTTAATTATTCTCTTAAACTATCGTATATGTACGCATGAACTCTCTATAAATAGAGGTCATGACACCTTATTTGTTACCCACAAAAAGAAGTTGAATAAAATAATTCTCCCTACGTATTATCTTCTTTACTTTGCATTTTCTATTGTGTTCATATTCTTATTAGTTTTATAACACGTATACAATTCATGTGATTTTTCTGAAAATGACATATACTATTACTAAAAAAATCACCCTTTAATAATAATAATAATCTAGCTTCTTCAAAATATTGATACGAAAAATTTTAATGGTAATAAATACGAGGATAAATACATAGTAATTATATTAGTTACTGGTGAAAAAAGATGTACATAATATTATTATTTTTTTCCAAAAAAAGTAATTATTACCTCTTATTAGTCTCATCTTATAATTGTTTTTTCAATTAATCCTTATGCCACAATCATAATTTTTTATATAGTCTGTTTTAAAAAAAAAAAAATAAGAACACGATATTATTAATGTACTCATCATGTAAATAAAAACTTATTCAATATTTTTAAGAATAAAGAGAGAAAATAAATTTTTTTATTGCATATAAAATTAAAAAATAAATAAATTATACAAGACAAAAGTAAAGGGTAACAAAAAAAAAAAAAGAAATTTTCAATTTTCATTAAATCAAATAAATAGTGCAAATAAACGAACGAAAGAGGAAAGGTGGAGGATGATCTCAGGATCAATGCTAAAACGCGCCGGGTTCCTTCTTCAACCCCACCCATCTGCATCCTCCCCCTCAATCCTCTATTAAAGTTGCGTCAATTCCATAATTCAATTGCAGATATGGTAGCCTTGTTGAGGAATTTGGAGTTCGCTGGATTGCCGCTGTTTCTTTTCCTCGGGGCGCTAACATGCGCCGACCCTGCTAGGGTTCCTTTACCCCCTATTTGTCCCTTGAGCTCCGTCAAAGATTTCATATTTGTTCCCAAGAACGATGTCTGTCACATTAGTCGGGACCAGTTTTCGAATGCTATTGGTGTAATTGAGGTATAATTTGTTCAATTCTTTCTTATTTGTCTCTATTGACTGCTTCAATATTTATATTTTTGTTTGTGAAATGTAATTAATTCTTCAGCGAATTAATTTGGTCCTGTTATGGTTGTGGAAATCTCAATGGTAATTGTAATCACTTGTTGGTGAACTGGTTCGGGAAATTGCAAGAAATACTTGATCTACAGAAATGGGTTTGTAATTTTTTAAACAAAGCTAGATTTTTGTGTAATTTTTCAGCTCTAGTTGGAGTTTTTTTGAGATGCTCATGCTTCATGTGTACTTTTAATATTAACTACATCTCCTATTTACAGAGATTGACGCTCTCTTATCCATTTTGTGCATGGTGGATCTTCTACTGATTCAGAGAGAAACTCTAAACTATCATGATTCTCTATGTTAATAAGATTAATGGTCATTAAAGAATGATTTAGTATCATTTGATTGATTGATAGGAGGCAGATGTTAGCAGTGGCAGTCGCAGGGAGATAGTGCAATGATTTATCTAAGTTTTGACTATATGAACAATCTCTGTTACTTAATCCTGTATGTAATTATAAAAAAGGGACTTTGTAGAGTGGGGGTGATGTTTGTATACCTTCTCTTTTCCCATATGAAGGCCTTTTTGTGTGTGTGTGTGTTTGTATACAAACATTCCTATGTTGATGCTAATGCAATTGTGTTTCTTTAGTTTGTTATGTATTGTTCTTTATGAAGTCCCGTGACAATTATAGATTTCTATTGTGAAGGGAGATGAAGTTGCATTGCAGAAGGCATTGAATATGGTTCACAATAGTGAACATGATTATGTTTCAGTTCTCTTCTACTCGTCTTGGTGTCCTTTCTCTGGAATATTCAGACCCAGACTCTCCGTTTTATCTTCCATTTTTCCTTCCATTCCTCATTTTGCAATTGAAGAATCAGCTGTCAGGCCAAGGTTAGATTACCAGCATTCAATTCTTAATGTTTTATCAACACTACAAGATAATCAATCTAAATGACAGTTGCCTGTATTTCAGCATTCTATCAAAGTATGGAGTTTATGGATTTCCTACTCTGATTCTTTTAAACTCTACAACGCGCACGAGGTATCAGGGGTCTCGCACTCTCGATTCCTTAATTTCTTTCTACGGCGATGTGACTGGTAAGTTAGTGTGTTAGGACATACAGGTAGTTTTATTTTCTCTCTTTTTACTTCCTCTCATATGATAGGGCAATCTTATTAGTTGTTACTTGTTAGAGCCGCGAGGTTATAATCTATGGATTAGATGGTGACTAGTTACTTGTTTTATATTCAAGAGATTTCACATTTTTTTGTGCTTGGTTCTTGGTGTAAGGAAATGATGAAGCATCATCTAATTTGTGAATGATTTGTTATTTTAATTTGATATGTTAGTTATAGCACACAGGTAGTTGTTTACTTTTAGTAATTATTGTTAGTTTGATGAACATAGTATAGCTCACCACTTCCTCCTAGATGAAAAAAAAAAGAAGAAATTAGTCTCCGTAAATAAATTTGGCAATATGGGCAAGTATCAGCATGTTAGTGTAATCTCATTAGCTTGATGGTAACATCGAAACAATCTTATATCAGGTATAAACACATTATCTGCTGATCCAGTGTCTTTGGGAAAGATGGGATGTTCAGGATATGACGAAAAACACAATACTCACCAGGAGACCTGCCCTTTCCCCTGGGCTAAATCCCCCGAGAATCTGCTACAACAGGAAACATATCTGGCACTTGCAACAATTTTCGTGCTTTTGAGGTTGCTTTACAGTACATTCCCAACACTGCGAAGATACAGTCAATTAGCTTGGAGGAGGTATGTTATAAATGTGAGTTTCCGTAGTTTGTGGGACCATCATACGGCCCATGTTAAACGAGTGATTCAGTTATTCAATCCTCTGAACAAGTCATGCAAGAAAAGCAATCTACAAGAAGGAGCAAAAAATGCCAAGGTATGGGCGTCTACTCTAGCAACTGTTTCATTTGGAGATGCTAGCTCAAGCCGTAGTGATCAGTAACTCCGTATCTATTATGTATGTGTACTTCCCGTTTTGCCCTTGTCCTGCTTGATGACAACTACCCAAAGCCTATAAAGATAATTGGTAGTGTTACCTTGTTTGGAGCTGTACTTACCTGAACCAGGTTATATGTGACCCGGGCCAATGATGTGGAACAACCATTTGATCATTTCTCTAGAATGCCCACGTTCCAGGTTAAATTTGTTTTCCTAATGTGTCATCTATTTATTCTTTTCAAATTCTTTAGATAGGCCATTAGGGTTCTGTTTGGCATAGGGCATACACTTGTGGATGATGCAATAATGTTCATGTATATTAGTGCAGAATTTATTTGACCATCCAAAGAACACCAAGAATTCTTCAATTTGTGTAGCTTTTAACTGCCCTGCTTTTTATTTTACATTTTCAGCTAACTTCTCTACTACTCTGTTCCAGTTTTGTTTGCTCATTCAACTATTCATCTCCCACAAACACCCTAAATTATATTTAATTTTATTACTAATAATTACACACACAAAAAAAATTCTCATTCGCATAAATTGGCTAATTTCTCTTCATAAACAAACTATTTTATCCATTTTAATTACAAATCAACCCCATAATAAAATTTGAAAAGTTAAATGGAAAAAAATGAAAAAGTAATGGTAATAGTGTAAAAAATATTGAAAATAATAATAAAGAAGTGAACAACATATAGTGGAACGAACGAAAATGGTAAAATGGACAACTTATAGTTGGACGGAGGAAGTACTTATTAGATATATTTATAAGTATAATAGTTATTCCAAAAAATTTAAGATATGAAATAGTAATATTTATAGGTTTAGTCATGTGCGTATCAAGTGCATCGTGCAATTATATTGTATATTATTTTAGAAGTAATTTCTACTATAATTTAACAAGGTGTGCTTAGTAAAAAAATAAAATAAGGATGACTTTTTAAAAATACGTTTGAATTGCATGGTACATTTACTACAAAAAAAAAAATCTCATATTTAAAATATATATTCTGAAATATACGGCAGGTATACATACATAAAAAAAAGATATTTTAATTGCTGCAAGGTATCTTTTTATTTTAAATTTGCAATTAATTTAGTATACAATATTTTCTAAACTCTTTTCATTTCTTGATAGTGAAAAAGTCTTCCAAAAAATATGAAAAACTATCATCCGTAAAAGTAAAATTAATTAAGGGTATTAAAGTAAATACTTCCCCCATCCCATAGGAATTTAATAGACTTTTCTTATTTGGACGTCTCATGCAAATTTGTACACTCACAAACCTATACACATATTTACTTATATGTCACTATTTTATATATGAAACAAAAATTTCTAAAAAAATATGTCATCCTTTAAGGTACAAATTCCTACAAGACGCATGGAATATAAGATTTATTTAATTTTAATTAAATGCATAATTAATTTTCTGTATGTATAGGATCCGCACATTTATTTTTATCCTGTATTTTTATATGGATTAACCCATAAAGAATAATAAGTACTCCCTCCGTTTCTCAAAATTATTCTCATTTGTGTGAGTACAGATTTTAAGAAAAATGTGATAAAGTAAAGATATTGTGAAATAATTGTGGGGTCAACTAAAGAATAAAGTGATTGTTTGAGGGACGGACGAAAATGAAAAGTGAGAATAAATTTGGGAATGGAGCATTAATTATTGATAAATAAATAAATAAATCAGTAAATAAATAATCTCACAAAAATATTTATTATTTCCAGTTTTAAAATAAATTGCATTTTGTTTTGTATATATATACATGTATGTAGATCATATTTTCACATCATGATTGAGAGTGCAAAACATGATGATGACACGCATGTGACACATTAATAAAATTGACCACAGAAAACGTGTGTTAGGTTGATGTAAAATCGTGTCAACAATTGCTACCCTAAATAGAATCCGACATAGCGAATATTTCCCAAATTTAAACGACACTTTTTGCATTCTAATTGCAGGAACCGCATGCGCCCAAACCTGATGGAGGAATTTGACAGTGGTCAAGACGCTGTAAAAATCCATTTCAACAGCATATCGATCCAACGGCTGTGTCATTCCCAGTCTCCCGAAATCAACGTTCCAGATTATTCAGCTGGTCCTTATCGCTAAAAATGAGGCATTTTTGCCGTGATACAGTTACCACAGTTCAAAACAAACAAGTCGTCCCTTTTAGTGAGAGAATCATCTTGTATAGATAGAGAGAGAGACACTGAGAGAGTTGTGTTGTCAATAATCTTATAGAGAGAGGCATGGAGAAAGAGAGGGAGCAACAGGTTTACTTGGCAAGGCTTGCAGAGCAAGCTGAAAGATACGATGGTAAATGTTCATGGGATCTTCTCCTGGGTGAACTTGTATTGTTATCGTGTGGGTGTTTGATGGATTCTCATGGTGTTGCTGCCATTTGGACTTCAATTTGGGTCGTAAGAGTAGATTTGATTTCCGATCTGATTGATTTTCCGTTCTAGCCAGAAGAATCTGAGTTTTTATGAGCTGATTTCTGGTTAATTCTGTTTCTATTGGGGATTTAGTCTCCTGTTTGATTTTACTATTGAAAATTCATTGCCTCTAAAAGTTTAACCATGGATAGCCCGTGATTTTTTTTTCAGTTGATTGCATTTTCATTTCATTTCGTCTGATTCTTGAGAAACTGAGTGCAAATTGGATTTTGTGCCTAAATGATAAGTCTAGATTTGAGGGTGGGATGTTTGTTATTTAAGGCCTGAAATGCAAATGAACTTGTGTATTGTATGTGAGTATCCAAGTTTTGTAAGAAAATCTGCAGATAAATCTAGCACCAGAGAAGTTTCAATTTGTAGACATAATTACTGTCTTGTATGGTATTTTGGTATCATATGTGATGCATATACCATGCCAAAATTTCCATTTCTGTATTTGTAAACGCGTAGTCCCCCATTTAATATAAAGTTGCACCAACTAAGAACACCATTTATATATATACACACAACATTTAGAAGCAACTAAATCTGTCAATTGAATTTTGGATGGAGGTGCATCATTTGTGTAGAACTTAAACTTACTAGCATACGACATGCTCTTTTGGAATAATGGGATTTTTGTCAGCTTGTTTGATATTATTGGTGAATGATGTTGTCTATTTTGGGTAACAATGTTGTATGTTTCAGAGATGGTGGAAGCAATGAAAAGTGTTGCGAGGTTGGATGTAGAACTGAGTATTGAGGAAAGGAATTTAGTGTCGGTTGGGTACAAGAATGTGATTGGTGCAAGAAGGGCATCTTGGCGAATCTTGTCATCCATTGAGCAGAAAGAGGAGGGTAAGGGGCACGAGCAGAATGTTCGGAGAATAAGGAGTTACCGGCAGAAGGTTGAAGATGAACTCACTAAGATATGCATGGACATTTTAGCTGTCATAGATGACCATCTACTTCCATCTTCCTCTACAGGCGAATCATCTGTGTTTTATTACAAAATGTGAGTGCCTTTATCATCTCTGAACTCTTATATGCTGCTTTGACAGCCAGCACGTTTCTTTCTTTTTCTGAATTGTAATTTCTTCAGTAAGATTAGATTGAATTGGAATTTTACAATGTTGCCTCAATGGA
This sequence comes from Prunella vulgaris, assembly GCA_026898435.1. Lineage (NCBI taxonomy): Eukaryota > Viridiplantae > Streptophyta > Magnoliopsida > Lamiales > Lamiaceae > Prunella > Prunella vulgaris. The sequence continues at coordinate 843,859 of JAPKLY010000071.1, read as the reverse complement.
ATAACTTTTCTGGGTCGGTTTTGTTGAACTGTTTAGTTGCTTAATATACTGTTACAACTTATGTCCTAAGGAAGGGAGATTATTACCGCTATTTAGCTGAATTCAAAGTAGGAGATGATCGTAAAGAAGCATCAGAGCAGTCACTCAAGGCCTATGAAGTAAGTATTGTTTTACTTTTTGTCTTGGTTAAAATGTCATTTCTTTGCTGTTTAGTATTCTTATAAATTGTTTTCAGTATCCTTCATGGGATTTGACCTTTGACAATAAACAAGTTGGCTATGTGTCATGATTTAAGGGCAATTGACTTTGAATATTTCAGGCTGCGACTAGCTCTGCTGCTACGGATTTGGCCCCTACACATCCTATCAGACTTGGTTTGGCCCTCAACTTTTCTGTCTTCTACTACGAGATTTTGAATTCACCAGAAAGGTTTGCTCTCTCTCTTAAGTTTAACTTAATACATGCATTCAATTGATTTCGATTTTGAACACTTGCACCTCTCTCACATGGATGAATGAGATATTGTATCTGTATATAATGTCACAAGTGCATTGTATTATTGAAAATAATTTTGCATTCTTGAGATGATTATGATGATTTATGATAGGGCATGCCACCTTGCGAAACATGCATTCGACGAAGCTATAGCAGAACTTGATAGCCTGAATGAGGAATCCTACAAAGACAGCACTCTCATCATGCAGCTTCTCAGAGACAACCTTACTCTGTGGACCTCTGATCTTCCAGAAGAAGGTATGCGTCTTTCCATTGGCCTACAAGTTTAAATTGTTAAGAGTTTCTTGAATTGTTGCCAACTTCTGATCCTAATTATGTTTATGAATAAATTCATGTGCAGGTGAGCAATCCAAGGGGGACGAGCCCCGAGGAGAGGAAGTGGTAAGTGTTTTGTTGTGTTGCTTCTTGCTTCCTTATTCAACACTCTTTTGTAAATTTATCTTGTAACAATTTTTTTTAAATTTATTTTCGTGCATGATATGATCGTCGTACAGAGCTAGTTGGAGGAGGGCCTGCGCAGAGATTTGAGACGATTATCTGAAGAATGTCTGCTGTTTCTTCAATGTAGCAACTTCTTCACTGATCATTTGCTTGTTTTTTATTTATTAATCTCAAAACATATTTGAAACTTCTATTTATTGTTTGTTTTGAATGGCAACGGTAACTTTGTTGATGTGATGACGACTTCTTTTATCTGCCGAGTGCCAACAACCATTCCTATCTGATTGCTCTTTTTTTCACTCACAAGTTGAATAAATTATTTGGAGTGCTAAATATAATTATTAAAAATAGTTCAACTTAGATGCAATTATTAATAAGAACCTTTTAAATATTATGTTCGGCTACGAGTGAGAACTATTTTGGTAAAATTGAAAAATCGAGTAATACAAATTTTAGTATTTAATTCTGGAATTTCATAGTTTCTGTAGTATAGTATTGCTATTAAAATTTCACTTGAGTTTTCGTTTAAATAAAATTATTCTTATTAAGTATTTTGAACTTTTTCTAAAATTAGGATTAAAATGAAGAAGGTGCTTGATATGAATTATGGGTATTATTATGAGTATCTTTTAAAAGGTTAATCACTATAGGATAAATGATTATCATTTTATTTATTACATTCATATAATTTTAAATTTATAGTAAAAATTAGTCAAATTAAATATACATGAGATTTTTATTTTTTAAGTTGAAATTTGAGGGATGGTAACACATGTTATATTCATATGAAAGTTGTTAAAATCTTATATTATAAAATTAGGATATCCCAACTTCCAAACATTGCTAAGATTTGTCTTTCATAAACTGCACATGTATCTTTAATAAAAAAAAAAATTTGACTCCTAGATACACAAGTATAAGACATTTTGCTTTAATTTTTTTTATTTACTAAATATACAATAGTGAGTCCCAATCACTTCTCTCCCTTTATGTTTTTATCTCTCTTCATTGAATTTGTGCACTTTTTGCTGCAAAATTTGATACAATTCATTAATTTATATTATTCAACTAAGCGTATTATTAGAACAAATTTATAATTGAACTTTGATAATAGTTTGATTTGAATTATATATACGAACATTTAAACATTTATTTCACTTTTTTTTGCACTTTGGAATATTCCACTGTTCGGATTTTTTTCGATTTCTACTCTTGAATTTTGCATATTTTTTATTCTTGGAATTTTGTGATATGCATATATTTTTCTGTGATATGTTTATATTTTCCCCTTCTCTCTCCCATTTGTTGTGTGTTTTGTTTCAAGCGGATATCTTGATTTTCCTTTGCCAATCTCGGATTCAAAGTTAGGGTTTATTTATTTATTTATTAATTATGAAGTCTATTAAACATCAATTAATCTTTTAATAAAAGGAAGATCAACATTCTAGTTAGGATTTTCTCTCAAATCGGCGGTCACAACCCCTCTTCTCACTGGTGAGAGCAATACTACATAGTCATGAGCCAAATGCTGAAAATGAATTTTTATGTAGTAAATAACTTACCCAATGCCCTGAGGACCCAGCTTTCCCACTGGAACCATATCCATATACACTGCCACCGGAACCATCGACCCCATCAACCCTCCTCATCCGCTTTCCTATCAATAATTCGTCATCCACTCCCCCTACACCATCCTCATCATTATACTCATTCTCGTAATACTCACCCCTAACTCTTCCCGTAAACCGCCCTTCCACCACCAGGAGACGGTGGTAATCCCAGCTGCGCACCTTGTTAGAACTTATGCGCAGAACCCCCCCACCGGATAATTAGCCGCATGATGTCTCGGGCCGATAGGCCCCCCCAAAATGCTCCTAACCGGTAGCAGGAAGTAGAACTCTTTATCGCCAATTTGTAGAAGATCTTGAGAGTCGATCTTAATAGGCGAGTTACCCGGGAGGTGGAGAACGCCCTCGACGAAGCAGCCATTTTTTCCGAGCAACTCCAGGGCGAAACAACGACGTTGGAAATCGTAGAACATGCGGGCATGGTGGCGGTGCTGCTCCCCATTTCTCAGAATTAGGGTTCCAATCGCAATTGGAAGAATAGAAAACAAAAAATTTGGGAAAATCTCTTTTCCGTGAACCAGGAGGAAGAAAGAAAGGATCCGGAGGGTTGTGACCGCCGATTTGAGAGAAAAAAGGGGGAAAAGAGAAGAATGGATTGAAACCTTAATAATTTTTGCGCTGAAATTAGGTCTCTCCGTTAGTCAATAACGAGTCAACTAACGGCAGGACCAATTTTGATACCAAAAATATACTTTGGTGACCAATTTTGATAATGGATAAACATGGGGTACCAAAATTGAAAAAGAGTAAGCTTTGGGTACCAAAAATAATATTTTTCCTTCTATTTTGTAATAACTTCACTATTTTTAAAACATAGTTGCAAAGGAAAAGACAAATTTTGTCAAAGTTATGTCTACCAAAATGATGTTGATTTATATTGTGTTACATCATCGTGGGTTGGATCAGGAATATTTAAATTTTGTAATGGATGGTGAAAGTTCAAATGTCCTTAAGAGTCCGCTTAGTCAGGACAACGAGCGTGGAAAATGAGAATGAATGAGAATTCATTCTTACTAATAATGCATTGTATTATTTACTATATATGAATAAAATTATAAACATAGATAAAACAAAAGGATAATCACTAATCCTATCTTGAATTCATATCAAACCTACCTAATAAATGATAATGCACTTAAGAGGTGTTAAAAAGGTTAATAAATTACACATTAACCATCCTGCATTACTATGTGTTATTACTACATAAAAGCAATCAAATAGATGGAGTAGAGCAACAACTGCAAATATTTCAAATAGAGATGCATTTCCAATTCATTTCTTTGACATGGGTCCTTATATCATATGTTTCCATATGCAATTTCTACCTCAGAAAATGTGGGTCAAGGTGTAGTGCTTTGAAAATATCCCTCAATTCCAACTCTTTTTTCATATTTTCTATTTTAGAATGTAACTCACAAAAGTCAATAAAATACATTTTTTATATATCACATTCATATACTTCATATTTTTTTAATTTGAAAAGTTAAGTTTGTAGTCTTTTATTTTCCTAAGATGTCAAATTTGAAAATGAGGGTCAAGGTGCATTTAGTATGTAGTATAATATGATATACCTTCAATGTTTGTTTTCTTTATTTTTTTAGAGATGTTAAAAAGAAAATGGGAAATGAAGATACTAGCAAATTTTGAACAATTAATGCACTTGTTGAAAGGTGCACATCATTCTCTATGCTTCTCTATCACCTATAAATACACATTATATATGCGAGGGTATTTTATAATTTTAGAAATTTATATTACTTTGCATTTTAATACACAATATGTTGTTTTGAGAAAGAAAAGGCATACCAAAAATGACTTAAGAGTAGATTATGTGACACTTTGCAATCTCTACGTAGAATTGAAAAAGTAATATTAAATAATTTTAATAGCAATATTAAAAATAAAGATTGTTTTAAATTTAAGTAATTTTAAAAAATACTAAAAAAAATGTGTTTGCAAAAGAAAAAAATTAAAAATTATTATTTAATAGAAAGTAATAATAAGAACTTAATATAGTTATTAAAAACATGTTTTAAATATATATTTTTAAAATAAATATTTTTACTTTTTATATTTAAAAGAGTCGTTACAATTAAAACATTCAATGGAGAGTCAATTGATTCAATTACACATGCACAACAAATTTTAATCCCAACACAAAATTACACAAAAAAATATTTTTTGTCTTATTTATTTAAATTGACCAATCACTCTTTCTATTTAAAATAATACTATAATTTTTTATTAAACCTAAAAATCCATAAAAGCAATGCTCATTTTCAAGGCAAAAATTCACATATTTATTTTAATTAAAAATATGTTATGGTAAAAGTTGTAGATGAAAATGTAGCAAAGCGAGCGAGCCCAGAACAATAAAAGAAAAAGAAATGGGTTATCTAAACGCTTTGACGAAAGTTCAATATATGCCCCCAGAACAAGGCCTCAGGAAAAATCGATCATCTTCTTCAGATGACCTTACCTCCATTGCAGCCGAAAGAAGGGGCAGTTCTCTTTCAAAAATCAATCATTCAAACTCAAACAAAAAACACATATGAAAAAAATCCAATAGGTTGATTTTGTAGCGTGCCACAGAGGCCCAGAAAAGAGAGAGTGATATAAGAAACTGCGTAGAGAGATGGAGAGTGCAGGGTCGTTGCAGGTATATATATATATAAGGGTTTGGATTTGGGATTCTAGGGTTTTTCTATCCCGTGGGCTGGGCTTTTATTGTGGACTGGGCCGATCCAAATCTATACTTTTTTTTAAAAAAAAATTAGGCCCAGGTTATTTGCGTTAATTAATTGGTAAAGACACCATTCTTTTTTTTAAAAATAGATTCCTTCCGTCCCGGTATAGGTTGCTCATTGCTTTTAGGCACATGAATTAAGATAAAAGTGAAAAAATATAAATGATGTGATAAAAAATGAAAAATTATAAATAATGTGACAGAAAAAGTAATAAAAATAAATAGTAATTTTCAAAAGAAGGTAAAAAAGCATATGAGAAACATATAGTGGAACGGAAAAAAATGACAAAATAAATAACATATAGTGGCAGGGGCGGATCCAAAACTCAGTAATAAGATGAGCTGAAAAGTAAGTCCTTCGCCACATTAAAAAATTATACACAACAAAGTATTTCAATATTCATATAAGTTGTGTCATACGTGATTTTAAAACATAAAACTCATCAATAACTGAGTCGGTATTTATATTCTTAGCAAAATTTATCTCAATTTAAAGAATCAGATCATCTTACACATTGTTACAAAGTGTCGTCTTCACATGTTTCATTGATGAAAATGCTCGTTAAGTTGTAGTAGTAGAAAGTAGTTGAAATTAAAAAATATATTTGGTCACTCCCTCGTGGCATTTCACAAAATTCCATAAATAGGCGAGGGCAAGCAGCAATGTCCACATGACTCGGGCGGTGGTCATCCAACAAAGTAGGATAAGGTGGTGTATGTATGAAATATTTAAAAAAAAAAAAAAAAAAAGGGACATTTTAGGGAATTTGGGTTGGTGTAGTAATCGAACGAAATATGGTGTCTTTCGAAGCATCTTTTCTATTAAAAAAAATATTAAGCCATATGTATTTGATTTTTAAAAATCTTTTTCTTTTAAAAATAAAAGTTTTGTTAATGAATTTGTAGGCTAAGGAATTATATATATTGCTAAAATATTTTTAATTTTCATTTCGCTAGCTCTTTTATGTGTTTATTGTTCTGCAATTGTGTTTCTAATTTCTAGTAATTTATGTTAATTTTTCTTTTTCTTAATTTGTGATCCTAAAGATGTGCCTAAACAAATATGATCAAGTCGTGACAGATAATTTGTTCAATTTAAATTTTCTTTTCTAGTGCGATTTTCGACTCCACTTGCTATATGTCAATTGTCACCTACTAAATGCCTATAATATTTTCCTAATATTACGTTTTTTTTTTCTCACAAATAATAAATGGCTTTCATATATGTACAACGTGCTACAAGATTGCAACATCAAACAGAAAATCTGAAAATGTAGAGTCAACTTCTTAATATTTGTGCTCCATAAACTATAAAGAGTATGTCTATTATGCATGGAGATTAATCCATATAATTTTATTATATTTTAAAATAGTGTTAATTATTTTCACTAAAAAGGGCAACTTTTTTTAGTGAAAATAATTATTGATGCTGAAAAATATTACACTTGATACACATAAAACTTTGTCTAAACTAATAAGTGTTTTAATATAATGATGAAGATGAGAATCACAACAGATAATTTAATACCGCAACACTGGCTCAGGCCAGCAGGTAGACGGTGGAATTGCAAAGTTGCAAATGAGTTTTGAATATTATTTTTCTGATAAAATCTCAACCTTCGTACCACCAATATAAATAGATAATTAAAGAAATATTTGGTTCCTATCTATTCGCCTAAATCTAGGAAAATACTCATACGAATGCTGACTAGTTGCAACAAAATAGCTAAGATTTAATTAAAGATAAGAATTGATAAAGATAATGATTTCAAATAACATAATATATGAAAAGATATGGAAGATATTCGATTAAATTCGTAATCCGAATTTTGCTTTCGTATCATATAATTCAAACAATTAATATACATTTATTTAATTTCTCTATTTTAAAACTATAATTATTCAAAGTTAAAAAAATTTATAAAATCAATTCATTTATTTAATTTCTCCATTAATATACATACATATTTCTTGAGTGTCATTATCATGAAAGAAAAAGGTTGTGGCAAAACTTCATATGGACCCAAAAATCGCCGGTCAAAACAGCAAAATTGAGGGAACGCTTGGTATGAAAATTCTTCAATAATGAGAATGAGGATATACACATAGTAATTTTGTATATAATGAAAACAAATGTGGTACATAACATTATTTTTTCTCCTAAATAAGGTAATCATCACTCTCATCTGATTACATCCATTTCATCTTGTAATCATCCTCCCCGATCAATCCCCATACTGCAATCAACAACTTTCTTTTTTATCAACATTTTTTCAAAATTAGAGCACAACATTAATGATGTAACCACCATAAACACAAACTATCATTCAACATATGTAAGGATAAATGAGAAAAATGAAATTTCATTCTCATTACCATTGAAGAATTTGAAACAAGCGCCATGAGATAGATATTCTTGATTTTAATATTATATGTTGGGTCAAACATATAAATGAGATCTATTGTAATCGTTGATGCCATGATATATATATTGGCTAATAAGAAAGGTGAACTCTGTTCGCTTCAATTAATCTGCATCACTTTTTTTACGTTCAAATTTATTATTCTAGCGTGTAAATGCATGATAAGTTAACTATTTAAATAGATCAAATATGTCTTAGACTATGGTGAAACAAATGTAACAACAAATCTTGCATGGAGAAATCAAGAAATCCTAACTATTATGCACAATTCGGCAATGGGTCGACAAACTGTCGATCCTTAGATGTAATCAGTTGGCCCGGTGTCGTTATAGTTAATCGAAGGTAAGGAGAAACATGGTTTCGGCACAAACTGTACTCGATTAGACGGTCTCATACAAGTACTAATGCATAACAATATCGGTTTTGCAGGTTCCCATGTACGTATTGTCTCAATTTGTTGGTTCAACAGTTGCATGTCTTGCCCTAACAGTACTTTTCAGACACCAAGCACACTAACTCAGTATATTTCCACTTCAACAACAGATCTTGATGCTATTGTCTGGGAATTCATCTTAACTGTCATTCTCGCCTTCACAATCATCGGAGTGGCTTCTGACAAACGAGCTGTATGTATATCCGCACTAACCTCGTCTCTTTCGTAGTAAAATTTGTTACCTAAGATCACTATACTGACCCCTATTTTTGACCAAAAACAGAACACTGCACTCTGCGGAGTGGCCATTGGAGGAGCGTTGTTGTTTAACGCCCTCATTGGAGGGTAAAATCTCGTCTTTTCCTATTCAAACATGGTCCATTATATAGCATAATCGAGCGATCCTGAAAATGCAGGTCGATAACTGGAGCTTCTATGAACCCTGCAAGAAGCCTAGGCCCGGCATTTGTTACTGGTGAATATAAGAATCAGCGGGTCTATATCATGGGTCCCGTTCTTGGGGGCCTGGCTGCAAGCCTCGCATACAGTCTTTTACGAGCCTGCAGTCAGGACAGCAGAAAGGGGAAGCCAAAAGTGTGTATAATGATCTGTATCTACATTCCCAAGCACAAACCAATGGACAGATAGAGCTATAATAATACATGTACCAGTATTTTGAATAAGAATAAAACTATTTTACTCACAAATCCCAAATTGTTAATCAAATCGCTGATCAATTCATAGCAACAGCATAGTGCACTTTCTACAATACAACGAGCGAAAAATTTGCAGTCAACACATGAAATGTCGAAACATAGAAGACTGCATTCTGCACATTATTATGTGATTACTGTCTGTGCTTGTGATGATAATCTACAAACTGTACAGCATATCCACAGATATAGCACGATAAGAAAACAAGGCATGTAGAAAGCATCTGAGGCAATCAAAAATCTTTGTATGGCACAAAAGGATCCTTTTAATCCAGAAAGACTATTGTTAGGAGAGGCCAACGCCTTGCCACTCGTGATCATTGCCGTTGTTGGGGCATGCAAGGATTATCTGACAAAAGATTCAAGAAAAATTGCAGAGGATAAAAAAGATAATTCACAGAAAACTACAGTTCGATTCACATAGCACTACTACACAATTATCTGTCAACACTTTTCTTCCGTTAGTCCAGATTTCCTGTTTCACAATGGTGCAACAACTTCCGTTATATCTCTTAAATGAACTTCATGTGGAGGAAGAAAGAGAAGAGCAACGAAAGAATGATAATGATGGCTAGTTAGTAACTACACATCTTACTGTCATTCATCGACAAAGACCATTGTGTAACAGAAAATCCCAGACGAGTTTAGCATGAGGTAAAGACATACAAACTTACCCAGTTTGAGAAAGTTGCCTCCATTGCGGGCGTCTCTGCAAGTACGAGGAACTGGCTCCCATCCCGTTCTCCTCGCCCCCAAATTGGTCGGAATAACTAGAACTCGGGGGAGACCAAACCGGAACAACTCCACTATCTCTCTCTCTCCTGCTCCCATTAGATGACTCTGCTGTTGAATCTTCAGAAGTCCTTCTAACTCTTGGGAAAGCATCATTAGTTCTAACCATCTGATGGACAACGGCTTCCCTCCTTGCCCCCCCGGTTATGTTCACATTAGACGGCACTTCTCCTCTGCTATCAGCAGAGCGCCTAAGATCAATAGAGGTCTCTTCATCTTCAAGCCTAATGAAAGACGAGGTCATGCTGGGGACCATCTGATCTCTGTATCGTCTGTTAGTAATGGTGGGCATAGGAGTGTGTCTGATGGGCTCGTTATCCATCTCCATTTGTGTATCTTGAGGAAATGCAATCGGGGTAGATTCAGACGAGTCTCCGAGTCCCTCCTCCATTCCATTCTCAAGGGCAGCAATTGAAGCTGCCTCGTGCTGCCACATCTGTGCTAGTGCTTCTTGCAACCTGGCTTTAGCAGCGTCGATTTCAACGATGGGGAGCGGGTAGTTTGAACCAAGCTCAATCCCAGCAGCCTGGAGAACAGACTCCGGTGCATTCCAGGGATGATGAATCCATTCGGTAGGCAATCTAGCAAGCTCAGGAAGCCATCTTCTAACATACTCACCATTGGGATCACATTTGTAGCCCTCAATCTGTAGAATGGAAAAAAGAGTTGTGTCAATTAATGTTGACTTATATGAAGGCAAAATATGTCTATGCACCAGCTGCGCCATGCACTTCACCTCATTTTTAAATAGTATCTATATTTAGTCATTTTCACTGCACAATATTAGTCCTTTTCATTTAACAGTATTAACTGTCAAGAAATTGTAGGCTCAACACATCATACCTGTGGATTGTCGATGCGATCAAACTCACGAGATTCCGGAAGAGTGCCAGATATGTATTGCCAACCAAGTGCATCACTTTCAAGATCTGCATCGATTAACGTATCCCAAAAGTACTTCATTCCCCATCTCCATGGCAGCTGAAGAACCTTAACAAAGAAGCTAGAAACCACCACTCGTATCCGATCGTGAAGCCAACCGGTGGCCCAGATCTCTCTCATACCAGCATCCACAAGAGGGTACCCTGTTCTACCCTGTCTCCATGCCTTAAAGTAGTCCTCATCCACAACCCAAGGAAAATGCTTCAGATGGCCAAGTAAAGGTCGTTCGTGGCTGTGGGGATGATGGAAACTCAAGTATCTAGAATATTCCCGAAGGCCAATGCTCTTGAGGAACAAGTTGACACTCTCTTCACCTGCTTTATTGCCTTCATTGGCCCACAGAACTTGTCTAATGCGAGCAAGATGGAAGATTTTACGAACACTTACTTCCCCAAAATGGAGATGGGGAGAGAGGAAGGAGGTTGTGGTTCTGTCAGCTTTCCTGCGGTTTTTTGAGTATTCGATTAGTGGCTCGTTTAAGAATGTGGTGAGGGCCTTATCAGCGTTGCTCCAGCCAGGTGACCATGCACGTGCAAGAAGTGCGTTGCTTCCTCTCTCTGATTCGTCTTCAAAGATTAACGTGTCCGACGTGCATCTTGATACATCACCTGTGATGAAAAGATGCATCTCAATTTGAATCCTTAAGAACATTATTGTGTTCAATACAAACTAGTACACATAATTCTTGTTACTGAATGTCTGCTCTTAATTCTTTTATCGTTAATCTCCAAACTACTGTTTTCATTGTCCCTTTATTTCTTTATCACATACTAAAGCTGTACAACGTAACAGAGCAGATTTAAGATTCAGGATAGAGGGTGTTGAAGATAAGCCTTAAAAGTTTTTTTCACCAAATATGCTTTGTGATTTGTAAAGGGCATCCTATTATCAACATTCAGAAAATTTTATTTGTGTGTATCTTTTCAAAAGTGTGATGAGTCAAGATCCAACACAGTACAAAAAGCACATTATAATCAGATTCGACTCACAGCTGAACTCAGAGCAAAATCTTCTTTTGTGCAATAAGAATGACCAGCTAATTATTATTTTCTTTATGAAGACTAACATGATCTAAATTATGTGTAGTTTTCAGATTGATGTTGCCATTCTTTTAACGGGAGACACGTATCTGATCTTGTTTAATATGAACAAGAAGAAAGAGGCGAAGTATAAAAGCATTGAGATCAGAATTATTACCTAAAAACAACACATGTAAGACTATGATAGTAAGAAAGAAATGTATGCTTTCCATGAGAAAATATATCAATATGAAGGTATGATCAGTGTAACTGAAAGATTCAAAGATAGCAAGATCAATAGCCCAAAATAACATACATGAATACTAAAAAGCGCGAACAATTCAACAAAAATGCAATAAATTTCTGATCATTACCACAAATGATTCTTTTAGGGGGGAGGAGAGGAGCCTCCGGATCATATGGCATGCTAAGGCATCCGTCCCAGAATTCGGTAAAAGTTCTAAATGGAAGCCCATCCTGATCATGAACTTCCCAAGGGGCATAAAGCAAATCGGCATTAAAGGAGTGCACAACGATGCCTTGAGAGCTCAAAACTTCCTTTGCTCGATGATCCCTCACCAATGATATAGGGTCTAAAACAAGAATCCAATTATTAAAACAACCACAACCAATGATTTAATAAGGCATATAGAACCAAGAGAAAACAATGATAACCACTTGCAACATAAAGAAGTAACATTCAATAAACTCATCAAAGAATCCAACTACCAAAATAACCACAACTCAATCAATCTTCAATGGATTTAGTAAGGCATATTGAACCAAGAGAAAACAATGACAACCACTTAGCAACATATTCAATGGAACTCATCAAAGAATCCAACTATTAAAATAACCACAATTCAATCAATCTTTAATGGATTCAATAAGGCATATTGAACCAAGAGAAAACAATGACAACCACTTTGCAACATATTCAATGGAACTCATCAAAGAATCCAACTAGAAGACAATTTTCAATGAATTAAATAAGCCCGAAAAATCGAAAACACTGACCATATAAATGGTTGAAGTAGAGGTGAGTAGATCCAGTAGACCTTATAACTTCAAGAAGAGAAGCAACACTATCAGTGGATCTCTTAGTCACAAGAGGGGCACCTAGGCTTGTTAAGGACATATCAAGATGAGCTAAGCTCTGTTTAAGCCACCATCTTGAAACCCTACCAGGGTAATAGTGCCCTTCTTCCTCAGGTGCCCATATAAATAAGGGCACAACAGCCCCTGCCCTAACTGCAGCAGCTAATGCAGGGTTGTCTTCAACTCTCAGATCCCTCCTAAACCAGACTATACTGCACCCACCCCCTGACATCCCAACAATTTCTAACAAAAAAGGGGCAACAAAAAACTACCTACACGCACATTTCCTATGCTATCCAGACATTTAATGGACCAAAACCATGCCTAGGTCTGCGATAAACAACCCCTTTTCTTGATGTTTTTAACAAAATGGGAATTAGGGCCACCGATTGGAGGATGAAAATCAAGAAAGGGGTCTGTATCGATGGAAGCACCGAAACTTTAACCCCTGAATTTTCCCTGTTCTTGAGAGAGAGAGAGAGAGAGAGAGAGGGTAATTGGTTAAGGTAGTGGGGCAGCTGAAAACAGGTGTACAATTTGCAGTCACAGGTTTTGAGCTACAAAGTTTTGGTTTTTCATCTTTCTTTTCTTATCCTATCCAAGAAACGAAAGAATCACACTCACCCCCTCCCTCCCTTGGTAAACTGAAGGTTCAATTCAATGCACATTCCAGTAGTCAAGATGCACAAAAAAAAGTCTTGATTTTTATTTTTCTTTTTTGATGAATTATTGGTTTGATTGAAAGTGATTTGGGAGGTTTGACGTTGAGTGCATGGGGACACCATAAAAATGAAATAACAGCGCGTCCCTTATCACTAAGTTGTCAGTTTGCCCTTTGTAAAAGAGATGTGCATGATATGATGATATTCAGTATTTTCTTTTGTCTGAATCTGATTCCTGGGCTACATACAATACAATCTTGATAGATAATCTGATCAAACTCATTATTATGCAAGTTGGGTTGTTGGGACGCCTACAAGTTCATAATCCATGTGAGCCTCACATCTCTTTATAATCTGAATATATTTGGTTTTTTCAATGTATAACTATTTTTTATTTCTCAATTATTTGTATAAAAAGGGGTGATTTACAATTGGTTCAAAAAAATTATTATATTTACAAATTGGTTCACAATAATTGCACAGAAACATGTCTTTTTTCTGCACAGAAGCATATTTTTTTCTACACAAATCCAATTTGTAATAAATGTCAATTTTGTTAACTATTTTATAATTTTTCCTATAAAATAAGATAGAGTTGGCCTTGTGTGAAAATCAAGTGCTTAGACCGTATAACCAGAGCCAAATTTATTTTATTTTATTTACTTTTTCTATTTATGTAAAAAAAAATTAATAAGATTAATAAATATGTATATTATATGATAATTATAAATTTAAAATATAATTAATAATTAAATGCATTTTTCACAAAATGCAACAAGTCTACAAAATATAAGAAGTCATCACAATACATGTTCAACTTCTAAATTAAATACAAAAATAGTAAAATACATAATACGAATAAATTAATATCAAATTAAGTGATTCAATTAAAAAAACTTCAAAAAAAACAATGCTTCATCTTCATACATATGATTTTTATCGTCGAACTCAAACGCAAAGTCAAAGTTTATTTCTTCCTTATTGAATGAGAAATTATTCTTGTCCAATTCTCTATATCAGACACTTTTTTTATAAACATCTTTCAATTTAAATTATTTAAAATATATATAAATCTCCTAGAGTCTTGGGTAAAATTGGGCACTTTTTGTTATTTTTCGATTTAAATTACTTTTAAAAGTATAAAATCGTCTATTGTCTAGGCGGCGCCAAGACTGCCTAGACATCGCCAAATATTGTTTCTACCATTTTTACCAATTTGGATTAGTTGCTGGCGCTCGTATGCCATCAAGCGCCTAGACGGTCGTTATGTGGTCTAAGCGGTAGTCACTCATTTGCATCACTGGAAAAAATAGTTGGATTTGTAACAATTACTATGCCTTCATCCAACAAAGATTGATCTATAATTATTTTCACGCAAATCAAAAAATTTAAAGTGATGAAATTCAAATTATTAAATTTTCAAATTCTTCTATGCACTAAAGTGCATAGATTTCAAACACTTTATGTTTCAATAAATATATAAAAAATTAGAATATTATTGATTATTGTTGGGGGTATTATTGATACTTGGTCCCTAGGGATGACAAAACGACATGCCCTGTAGCCGCACTGCCCTGTCCACTCCGTTTGGATCAGCCCGGCCCCGTGCATGGGGCAGAGCAGGTATGAGTTTACACTTTTACTGTCCCGCCCCGTCCCACACTGCAAAATAATTTATACTAAATAATATATAATATTTTATAATATATATACACTATATTTTATATAAAATAAATATAATATATAACTTTTTATAATATATCAAATAATCTAAAATTATATCTTTTATTTATATTACAAAACTAATATAATCTAAAATTATATTTCAAATATTCTAATTTATTACAACCAACATGGTTTATTATTTATGTTATATATGGTTTGGATATATCGATAAATATATCCAAACCATATATATATATATATATATATATATATATATATATATATATATGTTTGTGTGTGTGTGTGTGTGTGTGTGTGTGTTTATATTAAATTTTAGTATGTAAAGCATGAGGCAGGATGGGGATATGCCCGCGCGGGGCGGGCATGGGGCACAACATTCTGTCCCACAACGGGGCATGAGGCAGGGCAGATATGGGTATTTAGATACCCTTCCTGCCCCATTGTCATCCCTATTTATTAGTAGTCCTTGTTTCCAAATTTTCAAATTTTATTTTATTTCTCCATTTTATCATTATATCTATAGTTTATAATCTCTCCCTTCATTCTATTTTATATTTGCATTTCACTTTTCATCAATGGATTTGTGAGTATATTTGTAGTATTTAAATAAATAAAATAATTTTTTTAATGAGAGAGTATTAATCAATATAAATAAAAGATACAAAATGAATAATTTTGTGTTATAATAATTAGTGCAACAGGGTGTAATTTAGAGATATTTGTAGGGGTGAACATTAAATAAGAAACTAAAAGAACAAATGGAGTATTACGTAGGGACAACACAAAAAGTTATATGAACAAGTTTTATAACATGTTATTTACACCGCTAGATGTATTTACTAATACCATTAGTTATATTTATAAATATTATACATATTTTACACTTTAGTATCAATAAACACATCTTGTGACATTGCAGATCCAAGATTTTAAGATTGTGGGTAAGATCGGGGTAGAGTGTGACCTGAAATAGTGGGTACGATCCGAGTAGAGTGTGACATGATGAGTTGTGAACAAAAAACGTATATTATTTTTATGAAAAAAAAATAAAGAGGGATAAGTGTGCAAAAGTTATAAAAATTGCACACACAAAAGCATACTCAGAATGGATGTACAAATATTTTAAAAATTGTACACTTGTCCATCTTTTTAACTGCCCCTGTTTTTATTAAAATATATATGCAATTATTTTACTTGAAAAAGTGCAATTCACAATTGATATTGTTAGATAAAATGCCTTTATTAGGGTATACAACACTATATTTATAGATGTTTATACTTATTTTAAGACCCAAATCAAATTATTCGAAAATTTAGTCCACAAAAGTAGCTTATCGTTTTTTAATCAGCCCACAAATCCAACCTCACAGCTCATTAAAAGAAAAAGAAATGTCACCTCCCCAATTAAGGGGTGTTTGGTAAAAAAATTCTTCAATGGATGATAATGGGAATGAGATATACACATAGCAATTATTATATGTAATGAGAATAAATGAAGTACATATCATTATTTTTTCTCCTAAATAAGGTAATCATCACCCTCATTTGATTACTTCCATCTCACCTTATAATCATCTTCCTCAATCAATCCCCTATACCACAAGTCCACAACCAACAACATTCTTTTTTTGTCAATTTTTCCAAAATTGGATCACAATAATAATGATGTAACCACCATGAACATAAACTCTCATTCAACATATGTAAAGACAAAGGAGAAAAATAAAATTCCATTCTCATTATCATTGAAAAATTTAAAATAAGTGCCCCTCATTAATTATCGGGCTCGATGTGATTAATTAGCCCTTCTATATTCTTCTCTCTCAAGTCTTAACCGCAATTTATTGACCATATGTGAAACAAAATAAAATCAATTTAAGATGCCGTATCCATTCAAAGAGATAGAAGAAGGCACCACATCACCCCCTCTACGATAATGCACGTAGATTATCTCATTTTTGTTCTCTACCGAAATCACGATACATCACACCAATATTTCTCGTCTAACTCATACTATATTATACATAATATATATATATACTATTTGAAAAAATTAGGGATGAGGTTGTACCCATGTCACCATATTGGGTCCGCCCACTGTGGAATAAATTTCATACTCTAAAGGCTCATTTGGTTCGTAAGATAAAAATATCTATCCGTCGAAAACATGCATGTTTTTTACGGATAGATACTTTAGTCTTACGAACCAAATGAGCCCTAATACAAATAATGAAAATGAAATATATGTATATATATATATATATATATATATATTTTTTTTTTTTAAGAGAAACGACTATCTTATAGAGAAATTAATACTTTTAAATGCACCAACTAAAATAATAAAATATATATATATATTAAGAGAAACGACTGTATATGGAGAAACTAATACTTTTAAACGGCACCAACTAATACATAGTTTTGAAAATTAGAGTCAAAATACTTTCTTTATTTCAACATACAAAATAGTTTCACATGAAACGTTGCCATCAATATTAATGAGATATATACACATAAATAGTAAATATATATATAGAGAGAGAATTAAAACACTGCACGATTCACAATTTGCATAAGAGAAAATGACCCCATGGTTGGTTGGATTGGATAGACGCAAGCAAAGGGATATGATATGATATGATAAAATTAGTCTTAAATATTATTAATATAAATAAATGATAAAAGTACTAAAATAAACATGAAAAAATACTATAGTAGTAATTTTCTTTAAAAGGGATATGAGAATATATATATATATGGCATCGTATGTGGGGCCTATCTTAGTGGCTAAGAAGCAAGTGAGATTCCATTATCTTGTACGCTGTTCACATGGATTTGTGACCACCAATTATTTCATTTTTAGTCTTATTCACATTCCCTTGTTTTCAATATCCTCATTATTATATTTAATTTGACATATATAATACTATTATCTAAACAAATGGCCATTATCTAAAACTTATATTTATTTTATATATCTGCACAGAAATTATTGAATTGACTAGTCCTGCTTGGTTTAATACTATTGAAATTAGGTTTTGTAGGGGCAAAATAAGTTATTTGTGGGACATGATAAACAATATAAAATTAATTGTGTCTTTTTTAGTATAATTTTACAAAATTAAATTTTAAAATTATTTATTTTTAAAAATTATATTCCCTTGGCCCCACTATGAGCTGCTCGTTACTTGTTAGCACAAATATTAAGAAGAGTATATAATATTTATATAGTAATGTGATGAAGAAAAGTGAAAAAGTAATGAGAATGATATAGAAAGTATTGAAAATAATAATAAACAAATGAATATTAATTTCTAAAAATAATAATAAAAAATAGTAAAATGAGCAACTTATAGTGGACGGACGGATGAAGTAAAAAATAATTTGATTTTAAAAACTATTTTAGTATTTTAAATCGATACTAAAATAATTAATGGGTGATTGTCACCATATGCTTGGTAATAATCACTTTTCAATGCTTTTGTTATTGAAATGATGATATAATAATATAACTCACATATAGCTAAAGAATCAAATGACCTCGACCAAATATATGAAAATAGGGTTATTTATATATTGGTTTAAAAAATAGTTATATTTATAATTTAGTTCAAAATATTTTTATGTATATATAAAAAAAAATTGGCACAAAATAATTATAATTAGTTTTATATTTTTGAACTATTTCATAATTTTTTTATAAAAAAAATCTAACGATCTTTAATAGATAAAAGTTATAAAATATTCAATATCATCACTACTCATTGCTTAATCTAGTTTGAACAAAATATTATTCCCTTCTCTGTGATCCATTATTATTTTCAAAACTACTTTTAGATGTTTTACTCTTTTTTCATACTTTAAAAAAAATAAAAAATCAAACCCCATCTTCACAAAATTTTATTAATTTTTGTTCCATGCAATATAAAGCAATCAATTTATTTACTTTATACATAAAGATTTTTCAAATTACATCCAAAACTCTACTAATTACAAATTATTCTTAAAATAGTATTCCACTCAATCATTCTTGCACAATTTTTTACAATATAATAATTTCTTTGTCATTTAATTTTTCTAACTTTTACAAACAAAAAAAAAAAGCTACAAAATCAAATACATACAAAATTCAAATTATATTTTCTGTTATTTATGATTTTGAAAAACTTGATTTCAAATTCCAATCCAATGAAATCCAGTGTCAGATTTAAATATAAAAAATAATTTTAAGTACATGGTACATGTTATCTAAACATTTCAAACTACTATTGTGTTGCATGCAACCTAATTGACGAAAAATATGAAATAAAAACATTCAAGTTTAGTTTATTTTACTTAAATGTATAGATTAATATTACTGTGCATGCTACATTTGACATAAAACGTGAAATCATTCAAACACATGAATATAATTAAAGTATACAGACTATAATTAAAATCTGATGAATATACGAATTCAGGGGCGCTTGTTCAAATTATTCAATGGTAATGGGAATGAAATTTCATTTTCCTCCTTTACCTTTACATATGTTGAATGAGAATTTATGTTCATGATGGTTACATCATTAATGTTGTGCTCACATTTTAGAAAAGTTGACAAAAAATGAATATAGTTGGTTGTGGTATGGGCTATGTTTTAAAAAGTGGAAGCGGACGTTGAACCGGACACCTTAGAAATTTTGGTCGGACCGGGTTCGATCGGTCGGACCGTAAATAAAGCGGTTGAATCGGTATGATGTCATAATTATATAAATATATATTTAATATTAAAATAAATCTACCAAATATCATACAAATATCAAATATGAAGCTAAATCCACCACAAATCTAACAAATTAAGAATAAAAAATTTTAACATTTAGGAGAAAACACATGAAGTAAATACCATAAGCAAATTTATTTCAGAGGTGGAAGCCACCCGAAACAAATATAAGTGATCTTTAATTTAACTCATATAGAATAGATAAGACCAAAATTAACTATTAATAAATGCATTGATATAATTAAGAAAACAGAGACTAGCTATCTAGATAAATAGTTTCATGTCAACCCAAAAGACTCATTATATATGGTCTTGAAACTTTTGGAGAGAACCAAGGTTGTAGAAGTCGAAAATCAGAAATCGGGCGTTTTTGACCCGCCTAACACCTAGGCCTACTTTTTTTTTTCAATTAATGAGAAAGTTGGGCCAAAAAAAAAAACTGGACTAATAAATAAATGAGAAAGTTGGGCCCAAATTTCATTAATGACCCATGAGACCTATATCTAAACCTAAAATTTCAGAAACCCACTTATCCACATTGTAGTCTTGTTCTCTTCCTCCACAGATTTTCAGCGGCGCTGCCTCCTCCACCTTAACCACCGTCTCCCATCTATTATACTCTTGTAGTCTTGTTCTCTTCTTCCACGGATTTTCAACGGCCAGGCATCGCTAGAGGAAACGCGCCGCCGCTGCTGGAGGAAACGTGCCGCCGCCACTGCTGGAGGGAACGCAGCCGCCACCGCCACCGCCACTGCCGCTGCAAAATAGTCCTTCAATTTTTTTTTTAAATTTAACTCCCAGCCGTCGGTTCTTAGGGTCGAACCGAGACCGGTTCGACCCGTTTATTTCCGTTTTTGACCGGTTCTCCAGCGGCTCATTAGTTGGGCGGTCCAATGCTTTAGAGCCGTCCGTTGCTTATCCCGGTTCGCGGTTCGACCGATCCGACCTGCCGGTCGGACCGGACTTTTAAAACATAGGGTATGGGGATTGATTGGGGAGTATGATTATGAGGTGAGATGAAGGTAATCAAATTGGGGTAATGATCGGTTACCTTATTTAGAAGAAAAAACAATGTTAAGTACCACATTTATTCTCATTATATATAATAATTATTATATGTATATCTCATTCCCATTACCATTGAAGATTATTTTTTACCAAATGCAATATTCATACATGGTGTGCATATGAGGCTTAACGTACGGTGAAAAAGGATCCATGGAATATTTGAGCATGCAAATATGCTACTAATAACCAGAATTGAGACCACTTCACTCCTTATAAATTATAATAGCCCAAAAGAGCCCCATAGGAAAATTTTCATATAATATGAATATCTCCGTTGGTATTTTTTGAAAATGAAAATGAATCTCCAAAGTCAAACTAAAGTTATGCCAAGTACTTCCATATTAAACTATAACTGAAAGTCAAAATATTGTATGAAAATGGTTCCTGATAAGCTTATTATGAACAAGTTTTAAAGTATTAAACACTTAATTAGGTATATCAAAAATCTCTTCAAGTGTATCAAAAGTTGACGTCAATAAAATTTATATATTGATTTCAACTTTTGATACACCTGATAAATATTTTGATACACTTGACCAGATATTTGATACATTAAAACAATTTCATAATAAGCTTATCATGAACTATTTTCATACAATACATACCATAACTGAAATAAGAAAACCCAGATACATAAACAGAATAGTGTATAAAGGGTTGTATCAACACTACTTTCAAATGTTTTCAAGTCGAATTTTGTACATTTTAATAACCTAAACTCTAGCCCTATTATTGAAACGCCCCGTAAATTTAGTTTGAAAAAGAGTAGGTTGTCTTAGGGTTGAGGCATTACCAAATGAATATAACAAAATGAAATGTTGATTTTAGCAACCGGAAGCTATAACCAGTTTGCAAATAGTAACCCCAAAACAATAAGACTAAAAACTTTGCTCCCAAATATTATTTATACATATAAAGCGAACAACGGAAGCAAAATAAGCCACGGTTCTGCCCGCAGGTCGTCATCTATGTACACAGCACTCAAAAAGCCTGCAGGAGCGCCACAGCTACTCCAACTCGAACACCACGTCACATATCATTAGGATTACCTACAATGCATAAACTAAATGAGATTTATAAATCTCAGTAAGCAGAAATTATGCATGATGTGAAGTTTCACTCAAAACCTTCCCATGCACAATGCACTCTCATTTGAAAACGTCAATTTATTTCTGAAATACTTCTTAAGGCCCTTGGCACACTGTTAGACAAACATGCCTTGAACATATGATATAAAAATACAACTCATGTTCTCATATTACGGATCATTATCCGACTTGACAAATAGTACGGGCCATTACCCGACTTGCACATAGTACGGGCCATTACCCGGCTTGCATATAGTACGGGCCATTACCCGGCTTGCATATAGTGCGGGCCATTACTCGTCTTGAGAAGTAGTACGGGCAATTACCCATCTTGACAAGTAGTACGGGCAATTACCCATCGGGCCATTACCCATCTTGACAAGTAGTACGGGCAATTACTCATCTTGAAAAGTAGTACAG
>JAPKLY010000071.1:805783-821409 GCA_026898435.1 Prunella vulgaris | reverse complement strand
TCAATAATTAATCTAATAAATAAACATATTTGCATAAATAATATGAAGGAACTAGTGTAACGGTTTCATTTCTAATATTTGTAAATCAATAATTATTTCAATAAAATTTAAATAAATTATACATGACTTCTTCATTACTAGACATGTAGAAGCATACCAATAATTCAAAATTTAAAACAAGATAGATAACACAAAATTACAAATAACACATGAATAATATAAAATGCCCTCAAATAATAAATAGCATAACAATAATTAAAGTGCACCTAACGCATGAAATATTTTCAAGCAATTAGCATATAAATAAATAAATTGCATTCAACACATGAAATATATTGACCAATGAGTAGTGAGAAGCTCGGGTGTTACAATTATACAATCTGAGTAAGATTCTAAGTGCGCAACATGAATTATATAATTCAAATATAACTATTTTATTTAGAAAATGAAAAATATTTAGTGAAAACATCTCATATTATTTTAAAATGCACTTAACTTGCATGTAGCATTTGTGCATATAAGATAATAATTAATAAAAATTTAGTAGGCGTTTAATAAAACTTATTTTAAAGCTTATAAGATGTTATTTTTAAATAGCTTATAAATTATTAAAGTATTTGACTACCACAACGTATAATAAGTTTTTTAGTAATTTATCATAATTTAAAAAAAAACAATTTTAATGAAAAATATATTTTATGTTGAAGTAGAGGTGTGGGAGAGTGGGAGTGTGCTTATAAACTTGTAAATAACTTATACTAAGTTGTTTTAAAGAGCTTATATGCTCGGCTAAACACCCTCTTAATATTTTCTCCATTCTATTTTTTTCTTCATAGTAGTGAACACATAGTTTTTTAAGAAAATGAGAGTATATGAGTGTGAAATTTATAATAAAATAAAAAATTTGCTTTATTAACTTTAGTGGGTTAAAAATGAGAAAAAAAATTAAAACATTCCAAATAAAAATATGTAAAAAATGAGTTGAGACAGATGGAATAACATAAACTCTCTACCAACTCTAACAACATCAGCATTTCCTATTTTGACTTTTGAAGTTTGGGATAAGTTTTAAATTAGAATCATGTAAAAACGAACAAAACAATCCTTTCAATTTCCATGGAAATACAAGAATGATACAACTCACACAATTATAATTGTAGTAAACATACCTATATACGATTAAGAAAAAATGACACACAAATAAATCAAAAGATTAAGCAAAATCAGCAAGCCAAAATATACATTTATGTAATATGAACCTAAAAGACTAGAATATCAAATTAGCATTACTCTTGAAGGTCATCATCGAATTGAAAAGTATTTTTTTAAATTCATCAAATGTCTCTACGAAAAACTTTAAAATCCAAAATAATGTTCGATGCCCTAAAATTGACATTTTAAAGTCTGTAAATTAAAAGTCTTTCAAAATCAAAAATCAAAATTCCCAAAAGCCCCAAAATAATAACGTTTAAATTTGAAATAAGGCTCGACACCTTCGAATTGGTGTTATAAATTCGTAAATTAAAGATCTATCAAGATAAAAAGTTCGAAAATTCCTAAAGATACAAATTAAATCAAATTGTAATATCTTTTTTATTATTATCTTAATTTGACAAAAAAATTGTTATTACAGTATGTTTTTTAAATAAGTGATTTTTATTATTTGTAGACTGTTTGCAATCAAGTGCTGTTATTTAGGGGTAGGCTGGATAATCTGGAAAAGAATTGCGGCTTTTGATTAATTTTTAAAACAACAGGGGGAGTTTAGCGTAGTTACTTAAAATAATCAGAGGTGTCATTTGACTCATTTATATAAACAACTGGTCTAAATGTAATATTTCCTAAATTGTGTACCACTAAAAATAATCATTGCAAATGCAATAAGGAATCTCCTCTTTCGTATAACATACAGAAATTCAATCGTAAGCTACCTCCGCGACTCCGACGCCGCCGTCTCTCCGACGTAATCATTTCGCGCAGCCGCCGAGAGGTATTGAATATTCAGATTAACCAATTGATCGGTGGTTTTGAATTTTTTTGATTCGTTTTTCACAGCTAGTTTTCTCATGTAAAATCATCTTGATATAGTCATCGCGATTTTATCCAGTTTCGTATATAGCGAGGTTTATTCTAAAATAGAGCAACTGATTTTTTTTTTTTTTTGAGCGTGAATAAAATGCAATGTAAAATTAAAAAAGAAAAAGAAATGAATTAAGGTGTATTTTCTGGGAAGAAATACAGTGGCGAATTTCTCAGTTGAATATGCTTCTGAAGGTCTGAAATGGTTCTGCATGATAGGAAATTGGATAAAGGGAACAAGCTTTATCCTTGTTATGGCTTATATTGCATTTACTGTTTTGCTACTGTTGGGATTTCTTTAGGGTTTCTGATTACTTCATGTGAAAATATCATGAATTACTAGATTGTGTAACTAAATTGGGAGCTACAGAGCATATGTACCCTGAGTGGAGGAAAAAGGAGAAGGATTAAGGAAGTGCAACTCAGGAATCGATATCACAAGAGAAATGGCTGAAAAGTTAGCTCCTGAGAAACGCCATAGTTACATTCACAATGGTACTGGTTTTGAGTGCAAAAACTTATTTAGGTGAGCAGGACGGTGTGCTCATTAAAATGTGCTCTTATAGGTCAGAAGGTGTTCGATTGGGATCAAACGCTGGAAGAGGTGAACATGTACATAACTCTTCCACCAAATGTTCCAAAAAAGTTATTTAGCTGCAAGATTGACTCCAAGCATGTTGAAGTTGGGATCAAAGGGAACCCACCATACCTAAATGTCAGTTTTTGGGTTCTGTGGTTTGGTTTCTAATTCTTGCTACGATTTATCAGCTATATTAAGTGGTTAAACATTGATTTATTTATTCTTTTTCTTTGATGAATTACAGCATGACCTTACTCACCCGGTGAAGACAGATTGTTCGTTTTGGACTCTTGGTATGTTCTTGTGAATAATTATTTTTTACTTGGGAGAGTAACCTCTATAACTTTTTCCAAATTAGAAGTTGTAGGAGACCACTCAAATGTACATATTTATGACTTGAATGGTTGAGGAGCATGTTAATTTCATTGCCTCTTCATTTTTTGCTCTGTGAAACCATCTGCTTGTGCTTAGAATTTTACAATGACATTAATAAAGAAGTTGAAATTCTTGAAAACTAGCGTTGTGTTTGATTATATGCCCATTCACCCTTGGGACATTGTTTTGAAAAATGTATTTTGGTGGTGGGGTTGAAAAATATGTTGAGAATGATAATGTGTTTTGGCGTTTTGTTTAAAGGCGATATATTATTTGGAAACAGATATTTGTGTAGATTTTTTGTCAGTGCTTTTTGTTGTTGTGGTAGTGGAAATTATTTAGTTGTCTTGTCAATGTTGCTTTACTGATTTATGAAGTGCTGGTGCTCATTCGTTAAAGAAATTATGAGTTTAGGACTAAGATTCTGCATGAGATTGAGAGTTATTGGATGAAATTAAAACCAGGCAAAAATTCCTCTCTCACCTTCTCTCTAGCCTTTATTTACTAAAGCAGAGTTGAAGGAGAGAAAATCTGTATTGCTAATTCATAAGTTTGACTCTATTAACTATTCAAATGCAAACTGGTTGTGCTCTCTGATACATAAAAGCAAACCTAGAGTAAAGGGTTCTTGGTAGATAGGAATGGATGTTAGTGCTTGTTGTTCCTTGGCATCAATTATGATTCCCCACTTTGAGGGAATGAGTCATACCCATCTCTAATGGGAGGTATGGAACCATTCCCCACCACCACCATACCATTTCTCATTCTCCTTGCTAAGCACCCCAAAGTCTGTGCAGAGCACATGCAGTCTTAAAATATTGCTGTTGGTACCAACAATATTGTTTTCGCTATTGGTCGTCTGTTTGATCATGATATACTTAAATATTACTCTAAATTCAAGGATTAAATTTAATCTCACCTTTTGTCTTCGATGCATGCCCAATGCCCATGTTCTGGACATAATGTGAACTTCTGTATATTTTACAGAAGACGATATTATGCACATAACCTTGCAGAAGAGAGACAAAGGTCAGACTTGGTCTTCACCAATAACGGGTCAGTCTCAGTTGGATCCGTACACCGTGGATCTTGAACAGAAGCGTCTCATGCTTCAACGGTTTCAGGAGGAGGTACTTCAACTTAATTCTTTAGCAAAAAATACCCATGTGTGTTATTGCTTCTTATGGTTCTTTCTAGCTGCTCGATTATTTGCTTTAATTAGCCAAGCTTTACAATTTGTACTCTTTCAGTTCAGGATTTAGGGTCTTCGATATTTCTCTCTCTCTTTTCCCCACATTCAAAAACGTGTAGTACTTGTCTTGTATTACCAATCATTTCCTTTTGCTTTTATGTGCAAAACATGATGGAAGAGATATAGAGAAAGCTTTTGGTTTTGATTTATGTGTGGTTCATCAATCATAAGATATGTGGTTTTCATGTGGCGATGTGTACAATGAGCTTACTTATTGTAGCATTCTGGGCACTTAAAATCATTCTTATGCTTCACCTATGTAATATCTTATGCAGAACCCGGGGTTCGACTTCTCTCAAGCTCAGTTTAGTGGGAATTGCCCCGACCCACGAACTTTCATGGGCGGGATTCGTTTAGATTGATGGTCTTTCCTCTTCAATTATTATGTGCATAGCGTGCTTTCATTTGATGCAATGTTTGTCTTCCTGCAGCGTGCGACAGTTACTAAAATGTACTCCAAACATAATCTTTATAATTTTTCAGCTGTGGTTATGTTGGCAAATTTATTGTTGCACTTGTTTTCGTGGTGGGTATAAATTTTATTTGAGCATATTCTTTGGCAGTGGGCTGGTGCATTTGATTTAAAATTCATTATTAAATATTACTATATCATTTTTTTAATTATAGTTTCTCTAAATTATAAACTTCAAAATCAATTGTAACTAAAGTTGTTGTACGAATCGAGCGAGCCCGAGTAGTGTAGGTTCGGTTCGGCTCGTTAAGCTTATCGAGCACAGCTTGGTTCTACTCGCTAAGAAAGACGAGCTAGAAATTGAGTTCGGCTCAAAATTGAGCTCGGGTTGGCTCGTTTAGAATTAAGCTTGAGCTCGAAATTTATGAGCAAAGCTCAATTGAGCTCTTCAAAGCTCGATTAGAGTTCGAATATTCTGAAAAAATATATTTAACTGATACTATATCAACAATTCTATAGTTCAATATATTTACATTCACATACTTCAATAAAGATAACAATATTACTCATTCATCAGTATGAGTGATTTGAGAATTAGAGTTGTATTATTATGTAAAATATTACTCCATTCATTCACCAAATTAGTTCTCACTTTTCTTTTTTATTTGTCCATAAAACTTTTTCTCAGTTCCTTATTTGGAAATAACTCATACTCACAATAAAATTTTGGGTCTGTAATACTCTTACTTTTTCCTTACTTTATCTATCATTTTAATATAATACTCCCTCTCATTTTCTTTTTTTGGATGTCTCACTATAAGTTTCTCATTCCATAAAAAGCAATAACACTATTTCATATATTAATAAACAAATACTCATTTTCACAACTATCCATCACTTTTTCACAACTTCTCATTATTTTTTCACAACTTTTTATTATTTTATATATAATAATAAATAAATATACTTTCTTAAACAAAACAACAAAAAGAAACAAGAAACTTTAGGAGGGACGGAGGGAGTACTATTTTTTATTAAATCTCGTGTCCACAATAAAATGGGAAAAAAATTTGTGGACAGAGGGAGTATAATTTTATACCCTAAATTATATAATATTCATTTTTTTTAGTCTATCGAGTAACTTGCGAGCCTTTTGAGTCGAACTGAGTTCGTTAAGAAAATGAGTATTTTTTTAAGCTCGATTCAGTTCAGCTCGTTTAACACATTAAGTCGAGCCAACTCGAGTTTACGAGCAGCTTATTTTGTTTAACAGCTTTAATCGTAACGTAAATTCATAAATAATTATGAATGTGACATTATGAAGTTTATATTAACATTCCTGCCAAAAAGCAGTCCAAAATTGTTGATAAATAGGTGAATATGGTCACTTTTTCCATCGAGTGCGAGGTGCATTACATCACATAACACAAATGACTTGATGTGTGGAAATTGAGAAAATTATAAATAACTCTCGCTTATGCATAAAAAAAACCTCATCATACCAAATGCAACACTTTATTACAAATAAATTCAAGAAGTGGCCCCCATGTCCTGAAAAATTTTGTGCTGTCTGCAACAAAAAATTTGATTTTTTAAATTTGAAAATTTTATTCTCTTTCATATGTTTTTATGCTTCATATGTAATTTTTTCAATAATATGCACAAATAAATTAGTATTATATAAAAATGAAAAATTAAATAAATATAGAATTTTTTTTCAATATGCAGTTGTGAACTGAAAAAAAATTGCATATATCCTTATTCATTCTACATAGAATTTTTCCATATGCAATATTAAATTTGTAAACAATTAACAAGTGAATTTAATAAAATAATTTCAAATGTAAAACCAGAAAAAGATTTTAAAAAAATTGTAAAAAGTTGAAATAAATAAACAATAGATTTAAAATTCAAAAGAAAATAAATGCAACAATCCTCATATGCTTCAGTAGTGGACCTCACATTTTGATATATATTAAAACTTGAGATTTTTTATAAATATGTTGTTATAAGTGGTAGCATCTTGTTATTATTCCCATATTATAATAAAAAATAAATAAACGATAAATAAATTATTCAAACATGATATCTATGACGAATAAGTTAACGATTAGCAACCAGATTATAAATTTATATTATATATTAAATTTTCTATAATTTGTATTCAACTTTTCTAAGATATTAAATATAAACACTTTAAAATTAAACCAAAATTAGTTATTCTATCTATGTATCATATAACATACAACTTTCATTTTACACCATATTATTCATTTCACTAAAGAGTATTACTCATTTTATTGAATGTTATTTCTCAGAAACTAATTGCATTGTGCAAATCAGTTGAATTATATCAAAAGTATTAGAGCAACACTTGTATAGAAATTTTTACGGAAGAAATCTTACTAAAAAATGATGAAAGAACGGTGCTGCCCTTATGAGGGGTTAACAATTCTCGCTCACTGCATAACCTTCGGGGCAAAGCCAATGTTAATTGGCATATTTCGCCAACTATGCTCTTTCTTCTTTTCTTTTTTTAATTTTTTTTATTTGAAAGTAATATATTGATTTAATAAAATTTAATTAATGTTATGTTACAAATTTAAAATTTCGCTCTTAGACTATGTTACTACATAAACAAAAATGTGTTACTAAAAAACAAAATATGTGTTACAAATTTTTTAAAAAATTAATTTTTTGTACTTTAAAAGTAACTATTAAGAGAATATGTAATTTTGCAAAAATAAAATATATGTTACTTAATTTCTTTTTTATTCTTTTTATTAATTTATGTTTATAATATGTTGTTAATATACTAATACATCTTTTAATACATTATATATATGCTATATAAGTAAAATATATATTTTCTAAGGACAAATAAATATTTGTAAATATAGTAACACTCATTCAATTTTATAGTAATACACATTTGCTCTAATTGTAACACAAATTTGCTCCACAGTTTTGTGTTACTATATTGGCTAATGTGTGTTACTTTAAGGACAAAATGATTTTTGATAAGAATAAATATGTGTTTCTTTTATTCATTATCCCCTTAAAATCTAGTTATATTGAATCATGTAATAATACACTTTTTACTATTTTATATGTGTTATTATATGAAAAAAATTTATTTCTATAAAATAAATAATATATTTGTAAAAAACTAATATTTATTCTTATAGTAATACACATTTACTCTTTATATTATATAAAAATATTTATATCTATAAAAATAAATGAATATATGTAAAAAGAATAACATTTTATATGATAGTAACATACATTTACTCTAATTGTAACATACATTTACTCCTCATTTTGTGTTACTATATGGACAAACGTATGTTACTATAAGACGAAATGAGTTTTTATAAGAATAAATATGTGTTTCTTATTTATTCATCTTCTTTTAAAATATAGATATATTGAATCATGTAGTAATACATTTTTTTTTCTATTTTATATGTGTTGTTATATGAAAAAATAATTATTTCTATAAAAATAAATAATATATTTGTGAATATAGTAACAATATATATTGTAATACCTTATTTATGTTGTTAATATAATAATACATCTTTTAATACCTTATTTATGTTATATAAGTACAATATATATTTTTCTAAGGATAAATAAATATTTGTAAATATAGTAACACACATTCAATTTTACAGTAATACATATTTGCTCTAATTGTAACACAAATTTGCTCCCCAGTTTGTGTTACTATATGGTGTGTTACTTTAAGGACAAAATTAATTTTGATAAGAATAAACATGTGTTTCTTATTTATTCATCATCCCCTTAAAATCTAGGTATATTGAATCATGTAGTAATACACTTTTTACTATTTTATATATGTTATTATATGAAAAAATAATAATTTCTATAAAATAAATACTATATTTGTAAAAAACTAATATTTATTCTTATAGTAACACACATTTACTCTTTATATTATATAAAAATATTTATATCTATAAAAATAAATGAATATACATAAAAAGAATAACATTTTATATGATAGTAACATACATTTGTTCTAATTGTAACACACATTTGCTCCTCATTTTGTGTTACTATATGGGCAAACGTATGTTACTATAAGGACAAAATGAGTTTTTATAAGATTAAATATGTATTTCTTCTTTATTCATCATCACTTTAAAATCTAGGTATATTAAATCATATAGTAATACGCTTTTTACTATTTTATATGTGTTGTTATATGAAAAATTAATTATTTTTATAAAAATAAATAATATATTTGTGAAAAACTAAAATTTATTCTTATACTAAAACATATTTTACTTTTTACATTATATAAAATATTTATTCTATAAAAATAAATGAATATATATAAAAAGAATAACATTTTATATGATAGTAACACACATTTGCTCCTCATCTTATGACTATATAGGCAAATGTGTGTTATTATATGGGCAAATACATGTTTTTAATTTAATCATTATATCTTGAAATTTAGGTATATTGATTCATGTAATAACAATTTTTTTACAATTTTATATGTGTTGTTATAAGAAAAAATTAATTATTTCTATAATAATAAATAAATATTTGTGAAAAAATAATATTTTTCTTATAATAACACATATTTTGCTTTTATATTATATGAAAAATTATTTATTCTATAAAAATAAATAAATATATGTAAAATAACAATATTTAATTTGATAGTAACACAAATTTTATCTTTCAGTAACACACATATATATAGTAATTCAATTTGGAAGTAAACTTTTAAATTTGTGATATAGTATTACTTGATTTTTCTTTAATTAACACATTAATTTTTTTTTAAATAAAAAGTTATGTGGTTAAAAAAAGAAAAAAAAAGAAACAATTAAATGAAATAAACATACATGGGAGGGAGAGGAGAAGGTTAGGCGCCTGGGGAGGACAAGATTAGGCGCGAGATTAAGGAAAATATTGTTGAAAGGGTATGCGCGTCATTTTCTTTTATTTTAAATCTATTTTTGAAAATTTTTACGGTAGAAATTTTTATATAAGTTTTTGTCAAAGTATTAATATATCAACGAGAATCATTTAATTTTGCAAATATATTTAGTTATTATATATTGACAAAATATGTAGAAAATATAATATTTTTTATTTCATTAAAAAAATATATTGATATCAATATCTTTTAGGAGATAAAATTATTGCATACACATACTTTTATTATTCTATGTCCTCTAAATTTATGTTTACTTATCTTATTCAAATATTTATCGAATTTATGCAAATTCTTTATTAAAAAAATCATTTTATATCTACCATGCAATCATCACTAAAATATTAAAGTTAAGATGTTGAACTTTTAATAGTTATCTTGTATTTATTTTGATTATAATAATATGAAGTTAATGTGGTAGAGAAAAATCACTACAACAATAAATTTGGATGATTGGAGATTAAATGCTCATGAGAAGCCTTTAATGCTGGAATGCGGTGAAGATATGAGCACAAGAAATTGTTATGTAGACTTGGACTTTAATGTTTTTCAGATCCTTTATTATGAGTAGAATTGTCTGTATTTATAGTATAAGTAATGTAGCTCTTCTAGCTCTTATGAACTATGTATTTAATACTGGGTAGACGGCCACATTCATAACCATGCCTTGGATACGGCTACAAGATATATGTCCACCATACATGTCTATGGCTAATGGGGACTTGCTACATGTTCTGTGGCTAGTGTGTGGTCATGCCTTTCATATATTAGGTAGACTTTCTTACCTAACGTGATAGGAAATGTACTTCTTCATTGACCCGACGTCACTAAACCTTACATCAAAGAGTTATGGTTCTCTGGCTGCACATTTAATTCTTCCTGACAATACGTCACCTAACCTCGCTTTAAGTTTAGTTGTTTGGTCCTTTAATTGTCCGAGTTGTCTTGGTATTACTTGCTATAAGCGTAGGTTGCTAGTGTACTTTTCTTTCGAACGACTATGGATCCTTAGACTGGAATTCTTCCCTTCTGGTGGGGTCCTTGTCTGAGCAAGGTGAGCATTCTTGTCTTTAAGGGGCCTAGCTCGGGCTGCTTAATGACGCTGAATTGTTTTTTTCATACAACATCTTGTTAATGACTATTATGAAATTGTAGTAGTAGTTGTTATCATGATATTGACTTTTGAATTTTTATAATTATGTGTTTTTGAATTTTTTCAAGGCTTATCTCAAACTATTTTTTTAGCTTATCTCAAACTCGAGCTCGAATTATGTTTCATTAATTGTACTATTTTTTTAGCCGAACTCGAATTAAGTTCAATTACTTTCTTAATGAACTTTTGACTAGTCGAACTATTTGCAAACCAAAACATTTTACATTCGAGCCGAGTTCGAGCTCAAAAATTAAAAGTCCAAACCAAATTCGAGTCTAAAAAAAATTAACGAGCCGAGCTCGAGTTTGATGATATTCGACTCAACTCGGCTGATTTACACTCCTACTTAGAATTTTTTTTGAGTTGTATAATTGGATCAAACCTCCCAATTTTGTGGAAGGCATTCTACATGAAAAAAAAAATGCCACATTGATTGAATAAGAGGCTTTTTCTCGTCCAAACATAATTTCTACGTCAATATGACATGGCTCACCAAACATAAATCCCTATCCATTTTTCTTTTAAGGAGTACTCTCCCATTCAAATTTAAATTGTTTTTATTCATGTCTTGGTAGCAGTAGATCATCACACGCGGTGCTTTCACCTAATAATTAAGATTATTTATACTAAAAAAATTAAATTTAATATATTAAAAAATAAGAATTAATTATATTGAAAAATTACACTATTATTAATATAATCAACTTTTCTATATAATTAATTTTTTAATAGAAATAATATTAATTTTTTTTTTGAAAGGGGAAATAATATTAATTATTGAGTGAACAGACGATACACAAAGTGCATATAAACCTTTTGTTTGAATATTTTAGACTAAAAGAGTTGTTTGGCAGATCATCGAGAATGAGTTCATTTCCACAGAAGAGAGGGCTCCGACGGTGGGAATGGACCCCGATAGCCACCACTCGCTGTTACCCTCAACCCCCGAGGAAATACGAGACTCGTCGGACTCCGCCGCCAGGAGATATCGTGTGAAAGAAGCGTGGGCTGAGTGCAGGAAACTATGGCAGATAGCAGCTCCATCTATCTTTTGCCGATTCTCTATGTTTTCTCTCACTGTAATCACCCAATCATTTGCTGGGCATCTCGGCCAACACCAGCTCGCCGCCATCTCCATCGTCACCACCGTCATTATCGGCATCACCTTCGGCTTTTTGGTAAATCTCTTTATCTCTCTCTATGCTTGAGCCGTAATTTATAATTGGGGGTAAGAAAAATGGTATGGGCTAGGTGAATTGGGGTGGAAATGAGTGTCCATTATATTGGTTCTTTTGTTTGTTTAGATAGATATTTTTCCGTGGTATAATCAGTTGGGCAAAGTGACTATTATGAGGAGACCCTGATAATTACTGGAACCACTGTACTGATCATCCTCGTGTTCTTTGATATAATGTACAGAAATTTGTGTGTAATGTGTCCTATTGGCCATCTGGATGCAAATTGCATCATGTTTTAAATAGTTCTATTATTAGGTATTGCAATGACCATACTGCTAAACATAACTATGTTTCTCATAACAACATTTTCTCTGTTTGCATCTATATGCCCCCCACCCCCAACACACACACACACATACCCCTTTTTACCCCCAGATGTACTGAATATATGCAGTGTGTTTTGAAGCCACCTGCTTGCAGTAGATTACTGTTTCTTGAGTGATACTTTGATGCACCCTGATTGATCAATCCCGATCCTCACTATTAATCGAATCTTTTGGAATATAGTTTGGAATTGTTATGCATATTTATATCACATCAACGTTTGAACTTTGAAGCACCAACTTCCTTTGATTAGCTAGGAATGGCTAGTGTGCTTGAAATGCTGTGTGGACAAGCCTACGGAAGAAAGCAATACCACCTGTTGGGTATATATCTGCAACGCTCTTGGGTGGTGTTGTTTCTAAGCTCAATAGTTCTTCTACCTCTGTTTATTTTTGCTGTGCCAATATTGAAGCTCATAGGGCAGCCAGCATTATTAGCAGAGATGACAGGTCAGGTTGCACTGTGGCTGATCCCTATGCACTTGAGCTTTGTGTTTCAGTTCACATTGATGAGATTCTTGCAATGTCAGTTGAAGACTTCTGTAATTGCTTGGGTATCGGGTGGAGTTCTCATTGTTCACGTGTTACTAAGTTGGATTTTCGTTTACAAATTGAGGGTTGGGATTGTAGGGATAGCCCTCATTCTTGATTTCTCCTGGTGGATGTCTGTTTTGGGAATGTTTATATATAGTGTGTGTGGTTGGTGTCCTAATTCTTGGACTGGCTTCTCTAGGCAAGCTTTTACTGGACTTTGGGACTTCTTCAAACTGTCTCTGGCTTCTGGTGTCATGCTCTCGTATGTTCCCACACAATCCCTAAGCCAATATTTTTTTTATAGTGGTTTTGGAAAATTGGTTTTTTAATGCTAGGAGATTTTTAAATCCTAATAAATGGTAAGGTGTGGTTTGATTTGAGATTTTAAGTAGTGTTAAATTAATGTGTAAGAGTGAATGATGTTGTAATTTTGTGTTGTTGTTGGATGTGATTATAAGTTTATAACAATTGGTTGATGTGATTTATGATTTAAATTTATTAAAGCGTGATTAGATAAATTGATTACATTGGAACGTGTGATAGTGACCTAGTAGGTCTATAGGTGTTGTAGTGGTGGTTTTATAAAACTAGATTTCAAAATCCCGAAGTAGAATTGGATTTAAATTTGCAGATCCTTAATCCCATTTTTTAAACCCAAAACAGACATTTGCCTAATTGGTTTGAGAATTCAAAACAATCATTCAAGTTTTTAGTCTTTTGAGTTTTCAGGTTAGAGAATTTTTACTATAGAGTGCTGGTAATCGTCTCTGGCACAGTAGGTACAGAGGTCGCTGTTGATGCCTTGTCCATATGGTTAGTGTTTGATCTGATTCTTCTTGTGCTTGATTTATAGGCTTAGAGATAGAGGGAATCTGCTCTTTCTCATGCTTATATTTGTTTCTTCTTCTTGTCCAACAGCATTAGTTTCTTTGGATGGGAGTCCATGATTCATATGGGACTATTTGCAGCAACAGGGTAATACTTATTTTAAGTCATATATTCTCTCTTAATTCACAAAAACATATGAATATAGTTGTTTATGCCTTCCCTGATGATTTTACGAAGACATAGTTGGATACAGTTTTTTGTTGGTCTTGAAAATTTCTCTAGCTTTTCTTTTGAACTGACAAATTTTTCAGTACACTGACTTTCAAGGCATGACTTTTATTGCAATTGATGCTTTCCATATGTTGTGTGTCTCTATTATTTTATCTTAGATTTGTGGCAACATACCTATCACTTTCCATTTTAATAAATGACTTCGCCTAGTGTACTCAGGGTTCGTGTAGCATGTGAAATTGGAGCAATAAAAAGTCAGCCAATTGTGCCGCCAAAGTTTCTGTCTTCAGCCCCCTAGTGATTGGTTTTGTATTCTTCATAATAATTATTGCATTCCCAGATAAGATTGCTATGATCTTCACATCAAGCTCGTCGGTTGTCTCAATGGTTGAGGAACTAGCCTTATTGTTGGCAACAACCCTTCTCTTTAACTGCATCCAACCGATTCTTTCAGGTAAGAGAATCTGTATCAGACAAAATTTCACTTATATTTTAAGAACCAAAAAATTTGCAGTCAAGAATAATTTGAATCTTGGATTTTTCAGGGGTAGCTGTTGCATCTGGTTGGCAGGTCTTGGTTGCATATGTAAACACTGGGAGCTATTACATTGTTGGAGTGCCTCTTGGGATAATTTTGGGATGGTATCT
This sequence comes from Prunella vulgaris, assembly GCA_026898435.1. Classification (NCBI taxonomy): domain Eukaryota; kingdom Viridiplantae; phylum Streptophyta; class Magnoliopsida; order Lamiales; family Lamiaceae; genus Prunella; species Prunella vulgaris. The sequence continues at coordinate 806,772 of JAPKLY010000071.1, read as the reverse complement.
TCAATTTGGGTTAAAGGTACATCTTTTTTAAATACCTTTTGAAATTCCAAAGTTGTCCTATGCATTCCCAATAACAACTATAGGGAGGCACATCTCTTGGAATCTGCAAATTTTAAGACTGTTACTATTTTATCTTGACGCCTGTTCAGTTTCCATGAAGAACTTACCAGATATGTTACAGGGCATATGGGTTGGAATGATCGGTGGGACAGTAACTCAGACATTGATATTGGCCATCATCACGGTAAAATATCCCTGGGAGAAGACGGAAAAAGTCCATCAGTGTTTCAAGACTGTTCCATGCTAAAGATGAAGAACACTGTGCAAAGGTAAGTACATTCAGCATCTGTACTCTTGAGGTCAAATTGCTGAGAATTCCAGTGAAAATCGATGATACAAGATCATTTAATACTAAAGCTGATCTCTCTCTCTCTCTCTCTCTCTACGACAAAGCTCTGGCAGCTTTTTCCATGGCTATTGAAGGATATTTACTAATTGATACGAGAAATGAAGTTCAATTTGGCAGAAATGGCTTCTGATGTTAGTAGTGAAAGTTTCCCCTTTCTTCTTACTCTTCTATTTTAGGAATAAATGTGGTGATTGGAGTCACTTGACAGTATTGGAAAAAGAGAGAACACTATTTACAATAGAAGATCTCATGCGCTATCAGGCTTTATATTCGTATTATTCCTTGTCAATTAAAGGTTTTTCTTTTCCCCCATGTTTTTGCCCAGTATTCGAACAGGAACATCCAATTATCAGTGGGGGATTCTGCAAATTTGATTTGGTAGTTTTGGGTTCTAATTTGATGGAATCGTCCCACTTCTGCCAAAAGGGCCACGAAGACATTGTGTGATTTTGGTTTCCATATATAAACATAGAAATGAAAACCTGCAAGGATATCAATGACTCTTTTTTAAAGTTTTTCTTTTAATTTTTTTTAAAATTTATTTGAGCTTAGCCTTTTTTGCTTGTTTTGCTACCCTTGA
>JAPKLY010000071.1:747089-805683 GCA_026898435.1 Prunella vulgaris | reverse complement strand
GGGGGGGGGTAGAAATTATCATTTATAATTTTTTATACTATCTACCAAATATTCATATTAAAATAATATATTTCAATATATCCTACCAAATACTTAGTAATTAATATATGTCTCACTATTCTCGAATGGACCCGTAATTTTTCATGAGGTATCATATTGTTCTCAAAATATCACAGCATGATTTATATATATATTATTTGAAAGCTGCTCTTGGTGAAGTGCTCGGTGTTCTTTAGAGGGAAGAATTATTGGAGTATCAAACAATATTTCATATGGAACGACAGAATTATGGGTTCATAAAGAATGGACAAACATCTCAATTTTTTTTTTATCGATAAATGTTAGTTAGAAGTTAGTTCACCAAGTCTCCTTACACTCCAAGAATATTTCCAAGCCAACTTTATATCTCCCTCCTAATTCGTTCCCAAAGGGAATCGGACCCAGGTCGGTCACTCACTCAATTGAGGAGCTCGGTGGCCAGATGAGCTAACCCACCTGGTTGACAAATATCCCAATTGATATAGGTTCACCGGGATTGTTTGAAAACGGACTTCTTTTCTGCCATTGTAAATGAGTAAAATAAACTATAAAGATTATTTCATCTAGTATAACACATACTTCATCAAGAGGAGCCATAGGTATTTCTTTTAAAAAAAAAAAACAGATTTCCACTATCAAAAATAGGTAATCTTTCCATGTTTATAAATAAAGCCAGAAATAAAAATATACCAAAACTGTATGTAAACCATATTATCCCAAAACTGAATTTGAATTTCAGACTAGAATACAACAAGTGAACGAGCTTTTTTCAGTATTCCCCATTTTGTATGAGGTTCGTTTTTGGTAATTTCATCATTCTCTCTTGCGAGGCGTCATTTCTTGCGGGGGAAGAGGAACACCAAACACCCAATCGAGGACGTTGAGATACTTTGATCGGAACACATCTCTCTCCATTGCATAACAATGCATAATCACTGCAGTTGATATGCTAAACACCAAAACGTCAGCTCTTTTGAATTTTCTCGACTGAGGCAAGTAGCCTATGTCCGCCATACATGTGAAGAAGCTCTCTATTGCACGTGCAAGGCAGTACAGGGATATCTCCATTCTTCGGCTCTTCTTCTCAATCGCCAGAGCTAGACCAGTTGGAAACTGTTACAATAGAACACACATCAGTGCGAATCAAAAACTTTCCCTAGACTAGGTGCAAAAATGAGTCCAATCGAGTAGTGTCAAGATCAAACTTGAACCAATCAAAAAAATTTGAAGCTCGACTCAATGGAAAACTCAAAGTTCTTGTGATCGACTTGATAACCTGTATATCTTTAATTAGAGATTTTTTCAATATTTGTAAATAATTTGTGTAATATAGGTAAAATGGAAAAATAGTTTTGAGCTTGATAAGGCTCGCAAGCCTGATGAGCCTAGTATTACTGAGCTCTAACTCGAGTTCGACTCAATTAAATTTGATGATCTTGCACTTATATTCATATGATTATCCTTACCGTTCCCATTGCCACCATCGGAATGTTGCATCTCCTCAAAATTCTGAACAGGATGCATGTCCACAGCCTAATTGGAAGTAAAAAAAAAATATAGCATTTTAAAAGAATGACAGGTGAAGTATTAAGAGATTATTATAACACAATTCTTTTCAGTTTCTGATAGCATTTGAAATTTCAGGATTGTTTTGGGGTATATTGAACAGGCGTGCTAAAACGTGCCTCTAACTTTACGACATCCATCTGAATATGCTATATATGAGATCATATTATAATCTTTAGGATTATTGCTTACCAGGCGGATGAACAATACATCGAGAGAAACAAGCTAGACCTTGCAGTACCGAAAAGACCTTTCCATAATATTGTGTATGGTCTGAAAAAGAATTGAGCAGGGATGTTTTAATCAGTAATAGTTCAATAAAGTACACGACGATTGAGAAATCTAAGACGCTACTAACTGAAGAATGAAACTAACAGGCAGAATCACAAGAATTGAACTTGACCAGCACCAATCCACATAATGTCAGGTACATGGGAAAATAGATGCTTCATAATACAAAAGGCAGAAAGAACAAATTGAAGAAGATGTCAAATGATTCTGCAACTGACAGTACTATAATGCAAGTACAATTGAGTTTTCAGCTAAATAGTAGTTAAAAAAGATTCATTTTTTTATAAGGCTTCACACCAAAATTTTTATCCTGCTTGGTGCTATCAACAAAATAATAGAGCGGGTAGTTTCTGATAGTCCATGGAAGTCTTTTTCTAAACAAAAACATGACTTGGGCAGACATAAGCCTGCAACTGGCTATATTTCAAAAGCAACTGTTCTAGTTATCAAACCTTATATGCCAAAAGATAATTAATTCTTATGAATCGAGATGAATTACCTTTTCAAGAGACCTTGACGATGTACAATCAGAGCAGGTATCAAATAGACTGGAAGGTAAACTGGTAATGCTCTTTTATAAGCTTGAAGAAGGAAGAAGATGAAATGTGAAAAACATCTTTGATGTTCATGAATAATCTGCACAGCCACACAACCAACAAAAAAAAAATAAAGACTAAAATCCCGGAAAAAAGTATACATCTGATGGACAAATTTCATGCTGTGAAAATGGATACATTTGGTTAAAACATACAAAAGTAAATTATCATTGGATATACTCAGCAAATAGTGTTGGACTGTTTTAATAACAGACCAGTTTCAAGAGTGCAAAGTGTTAACAGTACAAAGAAGTAATTAGGTATTATTAAACAAATATTTCTATAAAATCCCAACCAGACCAACTTTTTGGTTTTTTCTCTCTCACTGAGACCTTAAACTGTGATAACAGCTGAAAAACTAGGAGATGGCATCACCTTAACATTGTAGTTTCTTGATGCCAAAGGGTTCACAAATTCCAGCACTCTGAAAGGTTATGAAGGTTTCACATTCCTTATTAATAGATTACTTTCCACTTTAGCATTCGAGGACTTTGAAGACTTCCTTGTGCAAGAAGCACTAGGGCTCCAACAAACAAACAGTTGGCAGCAAATCACATCTTCAGCTTTGATTGAGGATTGGACTGGAATCCTTGTAGATGATATGGATTGAGATATAAGATTGATAGGAGCGGAGATTCAAGTGTGAAACACACACATATGCATGATAATTTTTTATTTTTTTTCTAAAGGAAAGAAAAGTTGGGGGCAACTATGAGCAGTGGCTGTTATTAATACAAATAAAATGTAGCAGCTCCGATAGTACTTCAATTACAATTCTTCATTTTAGTTTTAAAAAATTAGGTTTAAATTCTTTATCAAGTCATATAAGGGTGAAGCATGTAAGATTTCAATTAACATGAATTACTATTGTTACTTCACTACGAAGGTATCATTTGTATTAATTTAGTAGGGCTGATTAGATGTGGGGAAAGTGGATACTAACAATCATGATACACCACATTCAAATTTAGCTGATTTAAAACTTGAAATTATACATTTCGATTCTATAAATGTAATATGCATATTGACATTGATAAGTGTATGCTAAGTAATGTTATGTGATAAAATAAAACACATCAATCAGGAAAAAAAACAAGCAACCATGAAAATTCATATGAGACAAAGGTAGATCAGATAATTATTGAAAAGTTCGTGAACTTGAAATTTCATTGTGAGAAGTACTTACCGAGCAAGGTATGTCCATTTGTGGATCTAGTTTAATGTCAATGCCATTGGACTTATAAAATTTCTCTACAGCTTCCAAATTTGTAAAAGGCAGACCACTGCATATCTCTTTAACACACTCCAGAATAACAGAATCCTTTCCACCATGCTTATTGAGAAATGACTTATACGATGATGGCAAACTATCTCTATTCACTAGCCAAGCTGTCCTGGAATAGAAAAGTACATATATTAGACAACAGGAAGTATATTACAGGTCTAATATGAAATGATTTGAGCAAACATGGTCTTTCTGATGGAATCTTGCTCGTTCCATCACATGAAATGGGACCAACTAATACTGATTGATTTCCAATTAGTACTGATTGGTAGCTGATTGATTATCTTTAATATGCTTAGCATATCATTTGATTTGATAGATAAGAATTATAGTTATTTCCTTCTGATTAGAACTATCTTCATAGTATGTAAGGGTGGCTAGAGGCACTGTAACAGAGCACACAGAAATTTATCTATGAATGAAGTAACTCTTGCTGCAATACTTGTTAATTCATGCACTCATTCAAATAACAAGAATACCACGGTTTAGAGGTTTCATCACTTCCATAGATTATAATCCTTATACATTAACTTATATTATCCTCTCTCTCTCTCTTATTTGCTCAGATCTAAACAATCATATAAATAAGATCTTCTAGTTAATTGAATGCATTATGTCCTGGTGTTCACCTAGCTGTTCGGCACTGTTCCAGTCCCTTTTGTAATAAAAGATCTCTATTAATGAATTTTAAGTGAGGAAATACTGTGCATTTCAGTATCAACTGAAAATACCACCAGAAAATATTTCATGTTTACTTTTAATTTCTATTGCACTGTGCACATCTTTAGCACAAAAATCAACATGAAATGAATAAGTAGAGTCAATCACAGATTTCCATGTTGATTAAGGAAGTCACAAGTTACAGAAAGTAGAAATGATAAAAAGCAAGTAAATATGGGCCTTACAGAATCTGGGAAGAAGAGAGACACATAAGGAAAATATCTCCATGCGCCCATGTTAGAGGCTTACATACACGGCCAAATCTCTTGCTTTTTATCCCACATCGTGAAGCCAATACAGTGGCACGCATGAGAATGTAAATGGCTAAACTTGTGTGCTGTGTGTTCAACCCAGTGAGCAGCATTGACGGCCCAGCTATTGCACCTGCCAGCAAAGCCCTCCATTTTGCTGTTCTAAATGTTTTAGGAAGTTCCAAATATACAAAAAGAATGAATATTGAAATCAATATGCAAAATTTTCAGATAACAAAAGTGCACTCTCTAACAAGTGCTCAATGTTAAAGTTAAAAGAATCAGGGAATCATACCTCCGGTGACCACCCAAGGCAGCAATAATTTCATCAACCGTCACAAATGTTCCGGCAAATGTACCGAGAAACAGTCCATATCTCAACGAGTCTTTCAAAGCCAAGATCACATCTGCACTACCTGAAGTCATCTCTAATTTCCTGAAAACAAAATGTTGGTAAATAAATAAGTTTCCCTTACTCTCATAAGCTGTGCATATTTGCTTCTTAATTCTCAAATTATGTTAATTTCCTTTAACAAGAACAAAAAACTTAAATTTCCTGGAACCTCAGCCTCAAATTAACATATTTGGTCTAATCAAATGATGTGGTTGATTTTGCTTGTCTCGGCTACTTATTTGGTCTATCTTCTCGCTATGCAAGTAATTTAATATATCGACTACTCAATATTCTCTTTCATTGGAAACAACAGGATGCTGTCACTTCTCACAAACCCACAGAACCACATCGATTTGGAAGTTTAAGGCAGGATTTTCAAGTAAAAAAACAAAACAGAATTGGAGCATAATATTTTAGGTACCAAGCTCTACTGTCAGTTAACTGAAGCAGGACAGAGGAATATTTACTTTTGTAGACGAGTAATCAGATTATTCTGCCCGTTTATCCGTGTTTTTTGATATAAAAGAGTTTTGTCAGGAGCGCATATAGCCAAGATCGACTTATTTCAAGTGTAAAATGCCCAAAAAAGTTCAGTTATAGGGTGCGAGGTGCAAATGTGTTGTATCGGGCAAATGAAACTTATGGACCAAATGCTAAACACAGAATTAGATCACCAAAAAAGACAAGTTAAGAATTACTTGAATGAGGGCAGCAACTGGCGGCGGCGGAGGCGAGTGAGAAGCGCAAAAATGGCGAATCCTCCTTTAATACAAGCGCCGATGGCGAAGCCTTTGACGGAGGCCGTGAAAACTCGCCAGGACTTATCGTAGTCCTGAACTGGATACAAGTCAAAGCTAAGCAACGAGCAAGACGACGACGATGAAGGCAGGCCCGAGCTCGACGATGGCCTCCTGCAACACTTGGTGCAGCTGTTGGAGTCGCATCTGCATTTCTCGGCGGGATTGGCATCAGTTTCTTCTTCGCCGGACGCCGCCATCTCAGGCGGATATGATTCCCTCTTCTCAGGCTTGAGTAATTGATCGAGAGAGAGCGAATAGGAAATATCGAGCGGCGAGTACGGGGCTCACACGTTACACGTAGATCCACTCCACGCAACTGAAATTCTACAGTCGTTCATTTTTGCAAGCACGAATCCCCATTTCGTTTTTAATTAATTCAAAATATTTAAAATTGTAAAAGAATAAGAAAATAATTACTTCTTGGCTTTTAGTCTAGTACGTACGAAATATATAATATAATTTAGGGACATTAGTATAAAAAATTAATTATATTTATAAATTGATTCATAATATTTGTGCAGTAGTATAATTTTTCATGCAAAGAAATATATTTTCTTTTTTGTATAAAATCAATTTGTATTTAGTGTTAATTTTATGAACAATTTTATATTTTTTTTTATAATTTAAATATATTTTTTGAAAATTAATTCTGTTATTATTATTTATGCTGAAAGTTACTCATTGTATAATTGTCTTTGAGCAAGTCTCTTGTGCACCAGTTACACCGTACAATTCAAGTGTATTTTTTAAAAGTTACACCATTTATAACTGAAAAATTACACAAATTATTACTGAAAAGTTACGGCATTAAAGATTCATTTTTCAATAATAACATGTGTAACTTTTCAATAGTATTTTGTGTAACTTTTTAAAAATAAACTAGAGTTGCACGGTGATATGAGACTAACGCATTGCCCTTTGTTTTTAATATAAACACGGGTAGTTTTTATAATAATAATAATATCTTTGTCCCAGTTTTTTCTTTCAATTTTTATTATATTTTCCTCGTAAAAAGTATTAAAAATGAAAGAAAGATACAGAATAGGAGAGTAGTATTTTTAAATATAATTAAATTATACAATATATTTAATGAACAATAGATTTACCTTTTTTTATTGCAAAGTCTAGAAAAAAAAAAAAAGGAACTCCTCATTCCCATCTTATCTTACAAATAAAATAGAACACAAAATAATAAAGTATATCCTGATACATCTCACACATTTTTAATTAGAGTCCAATTTTAAAATCAATTTTGACCAATCATACTTAAAAATGAGTTAGTCAAAATTAAAAATAAAGTTAAGTCTAACTTTCAAGTGCATATTATGCATTTGATAATTTTATGAAAATGAGTAGAATTTTGAGGATTAATTTTTGATACATAAAATAATAAAAATGAGGTGGAGTGCAGTGGGTATAATTTCTATTTTTGAGCGTGCTAAGTTATTTAAAATGTCCATAAATAAAATTTACAAGTTAATGAGACGAAAGATTATCACTTCAGTTAGATGAAAATAGATACTATATAAGATTTAATTTATAACTAAAATGTATTGGTTCTCATGCTCTTGTTTAGTTAAAAATAATCATTGTCAAAATAAGATACTAATCTCGTGTTATATGTTGCTTCAAAATTAGAAATTATTAATTTTCCCATTAAAAATAAGATACTACCCTCGTTTAATATGTTGCTTTAAAATTAGAAATTATTAATTTCCCCATTAAAAATAAATAAATAAATAATTTAAGCATTTATATTGGAGTTGAGCTTCTTCTCTTTTGTTTTCTTTTAAAAAGTTATTCATGCATGCGTATTATTTAAATATATTTTTATATGTGAATAATTAGAAGTCTCATGTGTGATTTTGAATTTTGAAATATCAAAATTTTATATGTATTTAAGTGCACTTAAATTATAAGTGATGTTTATAAGTATATTAAAAATTAAGATATTAGAATATTAATGATTTAAACACACAAGAATCAATCATGATATGAACAATATATTCAGGCCTAGATTGTGCTTTGTTGAGTTATGAAAAATTGATTGTTTTATTCTATATTTAATGTATGTGTCATCGGTGTGTGATAATAATTTATAATTCATTGTCATATAAAAAATAATTATTTATCAATTATATTATTCGAAGTAGGGGAGGATCTATCAAGGGGCTGCACCGGGCTCCAGCCCAGTGCAAGCCCAAAATAGTTCCATATATATATATGTCTAAATATATTATTTTGCATAATAAGCCCACCCACAAAATTTAAAAAAGTCAATTACTTGTAACTTTTATAATTATTGAGTCAAGTCTTTTTGTTGAGTTGCAGACTTTCAACATCATATATTTGTTTATATTTGTTGTGATATGATTTTAGATTGAATTTGTACAAATATATTTAATTTTTATCCTATATGTTGAATTCATATTCAATATCAAAATTTATTGTTATTAAAAATATATGTTAATATTTTTATACCAAAATTCATTAGTGGGTTTTTACTACCTAAAATTTTAAATCTTATTAAATTGTGTATTCAATTAATAACTACTGAAATGGTGTAGGGCATGTATTTTTCAATTTAAGGACATGAAGTATGAAATTTAAGTAAATAATTTACTGGTAAAAAAAAGTAAATAATTTATATAATAATTTTATCGTATAATTCAAAATGATATCAATGATTTCATTATAGTATCAAAAGAATACCTATTTAAAAAAATAGTGTTCACTATAAAAAATAAATAAAGCATTGCTATAAAATTCATCAAATATGACTATAAAATTTCCAATAAAACAATTTTGATTGGGTATTATCTATGAATTTATCTAAACTTTTTTTATTATAAAGGTATTTTATTTCATACCTACAAATGGTTTACATATAAATTTTTCGTAGGTAAATTGCTTATAGATAAATTTTTATTGACATTTTGTTTGTAGTTTATTAATTACCTATAACTTTTTTTTTTTTTTGGCAAATTGAATTGATTTTGTAGGCAAATTATTTGTGGATTAAGGAATGGAGATGTTTATATAATAATAAAATATGAATTTTTGTAGGCAAATTGTTAGCAATTCCACCGTAAAAATTATAGGCAGATTTTTATTTTCTTGTAGTGATTGTTTAAAATATTCATACAAAATGCAAATGGTAAAATTTATTCTTAATATACTATTCATAAAATTCAACGAGTCAAGTAATTACGCTCAGCCCACCCTACTTCTAAATTCTGGATTCGCATTCGAAGTGAACTAACACTTATGGATATCACATAAAAAAATTACTTATCAATTTATTCATCCAATGCATGTTATGGCTCCCTTGATTTAAGCATCCACTGAACTTTTCACTACTAAATACTATTGGATTTTGATTTCTTAGTTTATAAGATAACCACGTGCATTACAACTGTACGAGATTATTATATATACATTCAGATTCATTATATATAGCATTATACTTTCTTTATTTCTTTTTTTATTTCTTTTTTATTAAATTAAATGTTATATAGATGATTTTTTTATTAAATATTTAAATTTTAATCCTATTAATCTTATACTTTCCTTTTTCACTCATTTTTTTCTATAATTTACTGAAAAGACTGGATTCAACTTAAATTTTAGGAATAAATTATGACAAAACAAAAAATATGTAATCCCTTTATTGCACAAGAACTTGCATATTTTTCATTTTGGATGTCACACATAAATTTATATGCCCAATTTTATTTTTTACAAACTTCATTCTCACAATATTCATATATTTACGAAAAATGTCATTATTTTTTTGTTTTGTTGGACTCATGCTATATTCAATTCAACTAACTTCTTTACTTTGTAAGTAAAATTTTACCAAATTACCACTTAAAATACTATTTTTTCTGTTTTATTTATTATTTTTTATATGTGTGTCATTCTTTCCTTATAAATTCTATGAGACGGAGAGAATAAAAATTTCATGTTATCACCTATACAGGCAATGTTAGATAAAAAAAAATAACTTTAATTTGTTATTTAAGTTCAAAGCAATGTCTAAAAGAGGGATAGAGAGAGTATTATGTTGTACAATTAATATAGAATAAAAATTTAATGAATTATTACATAGATGGTGCTATACAACATGATCTAAATCCTAAGACTCATGATAATTGGTAGTTGGATACGGGTTCAAAAAATGAGATAGAAAAGATGAGTTCAAATATAAATTAAAAAAAAAAACAATTAAAACTTAAATCTTTGAACTCGTGGACCAATTTAAAAATTAATATATCAATATTTGAAGTATTTTTATCCTTTTAATTAAATTGAAGAAATCTTTTTCAATAATGGTACTTAGACAAGAACTATAAAGAACTACTAATAAATCAATAATCACTAACAAAAAGATTAATCTGAAATTGAAAATATCTAAATGCAATTGGACTTGAGTAAAAAAACTTTTAATGATCAAATATTTTCATTATAATTTTTCTAGCTAAAAATCTTTAATGATAGAAAGTAATTTTTGGCGATAAAATTCTATCACAAAAATACATTTTCTATTATCAAAAACTTTTCATATAGAAAAATTATAATAACATGATATTTGTCATAGTCGGTGTTGATGTAGATCATTCCTATTATGATATGTTTAATTTAAAAGATAAAATTATCTACATTAAAAATATGCATGTTGTGATGAATATATAATTTTATTTTTTAAACCAAATATACCTATAAGATATGATTGAGATATTAAAAAATGTTAGAAATAAAATGATCATTCTTTAATCTATTCCAAATATAATGATTTGTATAATTTTTCATAAAAAATCATCATTCTGATCATTCCCAAAATTAAGGAATTGTGATGCCTTTCAAAACACATGATTTTGTGTATTCCTTGTCTCATTAAATGAATGTTTTATTTTTCAAAAATATTACTCCCTCTGTCCACCAAACTATTTCCCACTTTCCTTTTTTGTTTGTCCACAAAACTTTTTCCCATTTCCTTATTTGGAAACAACCCACACTCACAATAAAATTTTGGGCCCCACAATACTCATATTTTTCCCTTACTTTATCTATCATTTCAATATAATACTACTTTTCATTAAATACCTTGCCCACAAAGAAATGGGAAAAAGTTTCGTGGACGGAGGGAGTATCACTTATTTTTATTATATTGTTTTTTAAATCCTAATAATTAACAATAAAAATATGAATAAAATAATTATATCTAATAAAAGTAAAAGTATTAATAGAACTAATAATATAATAATTCTCAGCAACAATATTATACTCACACCTTCATATTCATTTCTCTTTATGTGGACACGAATTTTAAGAAAAATAGAAAGAAAATAGATATAGTAAGAATTTTGTGAAATAATTGTGGAGTCCTCAAAAAAATAAAGTGATTATTTATGAGTGTGATAATAAAATAAATATTTTCTAAAAAGAAAATGTGAATAAATTTGAGAAACAGACGAAAATAGAGAGTGAGAATTAATATTGAGGACAAAAAGAATACTACAATTGGATAAATAGCCATAGAATAATTAATTTTTTTTACTATAATAATTATTTAAATTAATAGTAAATGAAATTCAAATACATTTTAATGTAAGAGGGACTTTCATACGTTTCATAGTCCGACAGCATTCATAGAATTTTTATTAAAATAAAAGTATTTCTTTAGGAATTAACTTAAAATAAAAATGTATTTTATTATGAATTATCTAGAGAATATTATACTCACTAATCACTCCATCGGTCCACAAAAAAAATATGTATTTTTTTTTATGGAAATCATCGGCTTTTATATCACTTCTTCAATCAATAATTTTATTTATAAGTGGACCCATGAAACACCCATATTTTTTTTTTTTGGTAATAACTTTATTTATTTTTCCGTAAAATTCGTGTAAATTGTGATGGAGGGAGCAAATAATAAAACCTAAAAAGGGGAAATAAAACCAATTCAGCTCACTAAATCATCAATCAAGAGGGCATGAAATGAACCATGGTGGCTGTACAGTATCAGGATCTCCACAGCATTTCAAACACTTCGCAATAAATCATAGTGCCAACAATCAAAATTGACCTACAAAAATTCTTCACAACTTTGCAATTAACATGAGATAAATCTTCCTGCATCCAGTTAGAGTGAGGCAGCACTGATAGATGTGTAGAAAGATCGATGTGATTGTATGAATTTCCATACAATAAAGACGGTACATAAGTAGCCATTTTTTGGATGCAGAAATCAGGGAGAATTGAGGAGAAAAGGATAGATGAGCACAACTAACATGTAATGAAGCAGCAACACTCCAATCCAAAGCCTTGAATTCTTGAGCTTCTGCTTCTCCTTCACCAGCTCTATCTTCAACATCTCAATCTTCTCTTCATCCTGAAACCAACAGCAGGTGTTATTCTCATTATGCCCTGCCTAATTGGGCAAAATCAGCTCCGATTGTGTTTCCGGGTCATAAACCTGTGGATCGCGGGTGCTTATGAAGATACCAACATTATAACACAGAATTAACCGTTCTCAACAGTCCCCATAGATTCGTGCTTCTAAAGATCTAACAGATTAAAAATAAAATTCATTATCCAGGCATTGCACAACGCGGATTAATTTTGAAAAGGCGAGGAGGTTCTGCAAATGCATAATATGAACAAAATTCCAGATCAAATCCATAAATCAGTAATTCTCATCGCAGTTTAATTTAGAAATGCACTTAAAGCTAAGCGTGTGCATTGCTTAACAATCATCACTCAAACACTTAATTGCGTGTGTGGCAAAATTAACCTGGAGTTGGGGAAGATGCGCGGTTGAATTTCTGGTAGCGTTTTTGAGAGAAGACAAGAGGAACGCAGCTTTTGCGCAACGAATTGCAGCCTGAGACTTCGATTGCTCCTCTTGCCAATTGTCTTCGATCTCCTCCATCTGCGCTCTCTCAACTTTCTCACTCTCTCTAGCGTTTCAACTTTCAAGTGAAGCGCGGGAAATGGAAAAGGATCGAACTATTTTTCATATTCATAGTCACCCCTGGTAAAGATTTTTTAAAATAATGATTTTTTAAACTAATAAATAATATTTTAGAATAATTTCATATCATGAAGACATGAACGATCTCACATTACACTTGTTTTTTTGTTTTTGTTTTTTTTTCCAGAATGGTGTCTTCTTCAGCAGTGTTCTTAATGTTTATGCTTAGCAGATTAATTTTAACTTTGTTTACAGAAAAAAGAAGAGAATATTTTACTTTTTAAAACACACATAATATATGACCAAATTGATTAACACGAATTTATATATACACTATTAAAATTTAAAAAAAAATGGTGTGACCTAAGAAACATTAAAGCCCGTAATTTTGGGCCAAATCGGCCAAAATTCAGTTGATTAAATGGGCTAATTGAATTGGACCAAATAAATCTGGATTTTTTTAGCTACATAAATTAGTGCCTATATTGACACTAGCCAAAATGGTAATGGTAAATATAGTATTCTTTAAAAAAAATTTGAGAATTTGTAAAATTTTCAAAAAATATTTTTTACTTTTTTCACATAATATTCGATTTTTTTTTTTTGAAAAATTTGTTCAAACAGAAGTCAATGTATTAATTCGAGGAGTATATTTTAGAGAAAATACACATTTTTGTCCTATAAGTTTCGTTGATTTTAGTTTTCGTCCTCTTAAGTTTTAAAATTTTGTTTTCGTCCTTTAACTTACACAAAATTATGGCTTTTGTCCTCTTAAGGTTTGAATTTTTGTTTTCTTCCTTTAACTTACAAAAAATAATGGTTTTCGTCCTCTAAAGTTTTAATATATATTTTTTTTTGTTCTTTAACTTACCAAAAATTATGGTTTTCGTCCTCCAACCCTATGTTTTAAAAGCGGAAGCGGAAGTTGACCCGGCCACCTCAATATTTTGGGTCGGACCGGGTTCAACCGGGTCTAACCATTTTTAAAGCGGTTGAACCGGTGTGACATCATAAATGCATAATATATAATTATAAATATTTATATATATATTTTCTAATAAATTATATATTTTATGAATAAATTTTATTGAAATAATAAATTAAAGTTAGATATTATACTGGAGGAAGGTGGAGACTTAGAGTTGTGTTTTCAGTATGTGAAATTATATCTATTATCTAGGGTTATGAATTAAAATTAGACATTATATTATTAAATTATATTTAATATGTATTATATATATAATTAATTTAGTTAATTCTGTGTAAAAAAATACAATTTTATCAAAAAATTAGTCAAAGCGCCGTTTCGGCCGGTCCAACGAGTGACAGGTCCGACCCGGTTTTTACCGCTTTTGAGCGCTTTTCAGGCGCTTTTGAAAATGTCCGGTCCAACGTATTAAAGCGGCCCGGAGAGGTGTCCGAGTAGCGGTCGGACCGGTCCGACCGGCCGGTCCGATCCGCTTTTAAAACACAGCTCCAACCGCCTATAACCAGTCATACAACTGGTTATACACATGTGGATCCATTTTTTCTTTCTTTTTTTAAACAAAATACTAACTGGGGGTATTTAGAGGGAATTAGATCTTGATAAAATACACTTTTAACCATAAATTTCCTTCCAAATACCGTTCAATACTTGCATCCATATAATCTTATGTCCGGATTTATTTTTAAATATGATGTACAAACCGTGCAACAAAACCACAATGACACTTAATATTGCGCTCGAAACTCGTTGATTCATACGAATTTCTTGAAGACATCCCTCTTCCTGTCCGTACATTGGGTATGTGCTCAAAAGAATTTAGGCTTTTAGATGTTTTGAATTGGGGATCTTTGTTCCTTTTTTCCCTATTTCTCTCAAATTCCCATACCTAGATTTGATCGATTAGGGTTTTGATTTGTGACCGAATTTACGGTTAATCATGTATTTTATCCATCAAGACCTCATTCCCTCTAAATACCCCCCACGTCATTATTTCGCTTAAAAAATAAAAAAAAAATTGATCTACGTGTGTATTACCGTTTGTGTGACTGGTTATAGGCGGTTGGAGGACGAAAACCATAATTTTTGGTAAATTAAAGGACGAAAACAAAAATTCAAAACTTAAGAGGATGAAAACTACAATTTTTGGTAAGTTAAAGGAAAAAAAAAATCAAAACTTAAGATAATGAAAATCAAAGTCAACGACAAAAATGTATATTTTCCATGTATTTTACCCATTTTAGGTATTGCGAATAAGCTGGGCCTTGAATCAATTGTTTGAGCTGCATGGCCGGATCGGGCCCAATGTGTGAGCTGTGGATCATGATTATGAATTATGATGCATATTCTTATTTCAAAGACTATTCTGCCCTGCCCAATGGCAAAAAAGAAACACCACTTGGAATACATGTAATTATATGCATTCTTCAGTCCCATTTTGATTGATATTTTAGTAAATTACAAATTTAAAATTACTACAAAATGAAATATCTTTTATTTAATTTTCAATATTTATGTTGAAAGTTAACTTATGATGGGCCACTTTTCCCCATTAATATATATGGGGGTAATGATGTCAGATTATATATAATTTTCTCTTCAAATCTTACTCAAAGACATCAAGTATAACTTATAGTATATGATATGAGTACTAAAACTTAATATTTTAAATTGCTAAAGTAAAAGACAAGTTATAGCAATAGTTAAAAAAATATTCACAATTTCATATTAATATTTATCTTTATAATTAGAATTGTCAAAAGAGCTAGGCATGTCGGGTTAGTTCGCACCGCCTCACTTAGAAGAAATTAATAGAATTGAGTAATTGTTAACCCAAAAAGAGGTAGACATATATAAGATGAACCATGTGTATTATGGTTTTGTGTAGGTTGGGAGTTGGGACAAGCTGATCCACAAACATATTTATTTATTTATTCTTCTTTTAATAAAAGATAATACTCAATTAATTATATTGAGCCACATATACAACAAATACAAAAAAAAAAAAAGTTGTATATAACGTTATATAATTGTAAATAATCGTACGCAATTTATGACCTGCATATAAAAAACCTCTATTCTACACATTCACGACCTTCATATTTTATACTCCCTCCATCCACAAAATTTATGCTCACATTTTTGCACGTGGTTTAATGCAATATGTCGGAAGGTATTATGGGATATTATGAGGTCCGTTTTGAGTAAAGAAAATATTTATGGAAAGTACATATGATATACTTTTCATAAATATTCTTTTTATTCAAAACAGACCTCACAATATCCCATAATACCCTCCGACATATTACATTAAACCACGTGCAAAAATGTGAGCATAAATTTCGTGGACGGAAGTAGTAATATGTATGATAACACTTAATTAGTTGCGGTAATAATCCCTACAAAGACTCTACATGATTCACGACCTCCATAATCGTCGTCAAATGTTGGCGACTGAATTGCCACTCGACGACCTACTACGTTGCAAAATACTTCCCTAAATCTAAGCCTATAATTTGAGACATTATGTTTATATTGATAAACTTCGAGACTATTTTGAGACTTTATCTTTTTTTTTTGATAAATTTTGTTATGAACTACCCCATCCATAAAAAATGTGTTCACTTATTTGTACGTGATTTAATGCAATATATCGAAGGATACTACATGATATTGTGACAGCCATTTATATATAAAGTGAATGTTTATGAAAAGTATGTCAGATGTACTTTCTATAAATTTTCTCTTTATTCACAATGGACATCACAATATCCCGTAATACCCTCCAACATATCACGTTAAACCACAAAAAAAAAAACACACATTTTTCATAGAGTATGTTTTATTTAGGAGTAATTACATTGTGGTCCATTGTGCATTGGCTTATTACAATTTATTTAGAGTATTTTGTGGACATTGTGGCATGAACTTTAAGTTAATGAAAGTTTGACTATATCACTATTTTTGTAAGCATTGTTTTCTTACTTAGTTTAAAATTTATTATAAATAATACATATAATTTTAAAAATTTCATTAGGCCCATTGGGGATTGGGTTGGGTAGTTACCCCATCCTCACCATGAGCCAACCTGCCAAATTCCACAAAATAGTGGGCTAAGTTTAATTGTGGACCAACTCGTCCTGTCGACTTTTTTTTATATCTCTATTAATAATTACTAAAATATATTATGATGTAGTAAAAATGTATAAAATAATTAATCAAATAATATTTTTCTTAAAATAAATAAATTAACCTAATAATAAAATCCTTGAAAATTCAATCTTAAGCAAATCAATCACTCCATCCAATTAATATCTTAATTTACAATCGAGATCCATTTAATTTTTAATCGGATGCAACACCTTTCATGACAGCTTGACATTATTTAAGTAGCTACTTTATGAGCATGGATTAGGAATTTCTCTACCCCAATTAAATATTTTTTCCAATTGTAAAACACTTTCATCATTAAAGATTTAATTTTTTTTTTCCAATTGTAAAACACTTTCATCATTAAAGATTTAATTATTTGATTGTGAATGGATATGATTTTATTGAATGGTATAGGACATTTCTTTCACGCTACATGTCAGAATTGCAATCATTACAAGAGAGATCACCTAGATCGTTCAAAATTACAAAATCAATTACAATAATTTTCTCTCCTTATCTCGGACTCAAAACTTCAAGAATTTAGGTATTTAGTTTCAATTACATAAGCTATTCATATTTTACCATAATAGATGTGATTAAATTTTTAAAAATAAATTAAAATTACACCGTATAATTGGTGCACAGAAAACTTACTCTTTAATAAAACAAAGAAAGGCATCTTAGTCATAAACATTACAACGTTGCCACCAGTCACGCTCCTATGTCATAATGTGGACATGTCGATCACACAAGAAAGTAGATACAACTTGATTGTGCACGTGGCCTTCTCAAATCGGAGTGGGCCCTGATCAAGCTCATAATTTATTCATTTAATAAAGAAAATTATCAAACCATAAACCTACTACATGAATTAACTTTATGGGTTTTATATTATACATCATCATCCTAGGCTAAAATAATAACCCCTTCATCCCAATTTTTTTTTTTTTCATTTTGAGGCGTTTCAAATCTTTTTTCCTACCTTATAAAAGAAATCATTTATATTCATAAAAATCAATAAAATATATTTCTTATATTTTTATTAATTAACTTAACACTCGTATACTCTACATTTTTTTTAATTCGTACGCCAAGATCTTTTGGAAAAAAAATCCGGGACGGTGGGTCTAGACTGTCTAAACGGTGTCTAGGTGTCATTTAGGCGATGTCAAGATTTTTTAATTTTTAATTTTTTTTCTATTATTATTAACTTTTTATATATTAATAAAAATACATATATTACAATACATTATAAAGTTAAATCATAGTTAATAATCAAATACATATTTTACAAAATATAAAAAGTCAACAAAATGGGGAAAACTATTATAATACGACATTACCCAACTTTTAAATAAAACACAAAAATAGTAAAATACATAAGACGAATAAATTATGAAATAGTTCAACTTTCCATTTTTTAGCTATAATTTTAACTTTTAACTTAAAAATAAAATATATAAAAAAGAGTATTGAACACCTAGGCGGCGCTAAGACGGTCTCAGCAGCACGATTTGCCTTTGACATCTACGGCCGAGTGCCGCCAAACACCTAAAGAACCGCTATTTACATCACTGAAATAATCACAAAACTTATCACTTTTTAAATAATAGCATTGTCAAAAGACTCAAAACACCCATTTTAATATCAATTTTTTTTGAAAGATTTTGAATTGTTTTTTGGGTTAATTTTTTTAATATTAATTTTTATATTATTTATGAGATTCTTAATAAAAAATTCACCGATTTTACTAAATTATTTAATAATTTTTATAAAAAAATAAAAATCAACCAAATTCAATCTTATTAAAATTGAATTTCAGTAATAAATAATATGTTACTATAAATTATCAAAAAATCTTATAAAATAAAGAAATATGTATTTTAAGGAAGTCTTAAAACGCCAGATTAATATAGAAGCCTAATGAAATAATAAAAATCATTAAAAAACTCTATATATTAAAAGTCAGTTTGCCGGCCTTTTAAAACAAAATGAAATAATTTAAAGGTCATTTATGTTTAAAATAATTTTTTAATTTTATACGATATATGTAAACTTTATCATTTTAAGATAACAATTTTAAAAAATGCTAATATACTTCAACCTCCATTTCGAAGAAAATTACACCCTAAAGAGTGTCATAATTTTTTTAAAAAAATATGTTTATTAAATAAATAGTGGTATGTGAATATATATATATATATTATAAATATATAGGAAAAATTATAAAATAGTTCACAAAATTGACATTAATTACATATTGGTTATATGCAGAAAAAAAATGTTCTTTGTGCAGAAAAAAACATGTTTCTGTGTAAATATTGTGAACCATGATTTTTTTGAATCAATGCCCAAATATATGTAAATTAATATTTTTTTAAAATATAAATTTTTTAAAAATATTTAAATATAAAATGTATAAATTCGTGAATGTCATTTTAAAAATAAAGGATCCCGATAAAGATAGAGATCTTTAAACTGGCCCATTTGCTTCTCTTTATGTTATAAAACGACACAAACGTCCGTCTAATCGAAGCGCCTCAGACACATCATTGACACTCTTCACACAGAAAACACGAAACAATGTCGACTCTCCGCCTTCCAGCTCAGTTTCCCTCGGTTGCCGAAGACTGTGAGCAACTCCGGAAAGCATTTTCAGGTTCAGATCGATTAAGATCCCTTTTCGAAATAATCTTAAATTGTAATTTCATCGTTAGATAGGCTCATCATCTTCAGTTTTATTGATCTTGATATCGAACTTCTGAGTTGTATGCGAGGATCATTTGTTTGTTGCCTTGATCTATGGGAAAATGCGATGATCGGTCAAATACGGAAGTTGAATGATGCTTTTGTGTTGTTTTGGGGTGGGTTTAATTCCTGCATATAATCTGTTTGATCATTTGTTTTGTGGTAGTTTTTTGATTCATTCTGAAATACGCGGTGGAATTGCAGAATGGAAGAACGTAAAATATGTATGCATTTTATCAAACTCTGAGTTAGATAAACCTTGATTGTTTATTCAATTGCTGCCTGATTTAGTAGGCGATTAAAGTTCTGCAGACCTTAAATGGAAGAAAGGGTGCGATGGATCTAACTTATGTAGTTGTATGTTGATCATACTAAATTGTTGTGTCTGTTGCTCGATAATGCCCACTCTCTGTTTCTTACTTGATCATGTTTACATTTCTTATATATAAACTGTATTTGATTGTTTCATCGTTGTTTTTTCTAAGTGTTGTGTTTCTTGCTCAATCATGCTTACTCTCGATCTCTTTCAAAAATGTGTGATGTTTTGTAGGATGGGGAACAAATGAGGACTTGATCATATCTATTTTGGGCCACAGAAGTGCGAGTCAGAGGAAGTTGATTAGGAAGGTTTATGCAGAGACTTATGGAGAAGATCTGCTCAAAGCCTTGGACAAGGAACTAACACATGACTTTGAGGTTTTGATCAAGAATTTTTTGTTTCTTTTTTATCTTTATTAATTGCTATTGCTTGGATTTTGTTCTTTAATCACAAAGAGTAATGTATTTCCATTTCTTGTTATGAGTCAGCGAGTTGTATTGCTCTGGACTCTCGACCCTTCAGAGCGTGATGCGCTTTTAGCTAATGAAGCTACGAAGAAATGGACAGCAAGCAATCAAATTTTAGTCGAGATAGCTTGTACTAGGTCTCCTAAAGAATTGCTTCTTGCTAGGGAGGCTTATCATGCTCGTTTCAAAAAGTCTCTCGAGGAGGACGTTGCTTATCACACATCTGGAGACTTTCGCAAGGTAAACAACGCGTGATCAAATGATTTGTTTGCATATGTATTGTTCTTTAACATAGGCTAATGTGTTTGTTCGAATTTTCAGCTGTTGTTGCCTCTTGTGAGTTCGTATCGTTATGGGGGAGATGAGGTGAACCTAACTCTGGCTAAATCAGAAGCTAAAATTCTGCATCAGAAAATCAGCGAGAAAGAGTATGCTTGTGACGATGTTATCAGAATTTTGACCACAAGAAGTAAAGCACAAGTCAATGCAACATTTAACCAATACAAAAATCAGTTTGGAAATGATATAAACAAGGTATTTCAGCTGAACACGATTAGTCGATTTACCTTATTTCAATCTGATTTTTCATTCCATCGTGCGCACCACTTTATAATAATGATCTCATGTCATACAGAAGGGTGTAAATTAGTCAAGTAGTGTCAAGCTCAAACTAGACTCGATTATAAAAGTTGAAGCTCAAACTCAATCGAGCACATTTCTTTTGAAATTGAGAACAAGCTCGAATCAACATATTACTTACATAACATTAATCAGAGTTTTTTATTTTATTTATAATTAGAGTATATTCATAAATAATTAGCATATTATGGGTAAAAATAGTAAATTCGTGATCTTGATTAGGCTTGTGAGCACGATGAGCCTAATATTACTGAACTCGAGTTGTGGAACTACTTGAGTAGCTCAAGCTTGAGCTCTGACTCGATTAAATTTGACTTGGTTTCAAGCTTTATCTGATTCCCCTAATAATACAAGTTTCATGTGCTTGTGAAATGAAATATGAGATCATAACACATCCATTTTTTAAGTCCCATGAAATCACTCGTTCAATACTACATTCATTGGCTTCATTTACAACTTTGCAGGATTTGAAAGCTGACCCTAAAGATGAGTTCCTTGCTCTACTGAGAGCCACTGCAAAGTGTTTGATTTCTCCGGAGAAGTACTTTGAAAAGGTTCTTCGCCTAGGGATCAACAAGCTAGGCACAGACGAAGGAGCCCTCACCAGAGTCGTCGTCACCAGGGCTGAGATTGACATGATGACTATAAAAGATTTGTACCAAAAGAGGAACAGTGTGCCACTCGATCGAGCCATTGCTAAGGACACCAGTGGAGATTACGAGAAAATGCTCTTGACCCTCATCGGCCATTGCGAAGAATGAGATCCAAAAACTGACCTTTCGAGCTTGGTTCTTATGCTTTTGAATAAAGTCTTTTTAATGTTGTGTGAACAGTGTGTTTAAACCTTTTGCAAGTTTGGCGAGTGATGTTTAAATTTGAGCTAAATAAAGTGCCTATGTTATGGTGTTTATGAGCTCTTTTGATTAATATATATTATGGAGCTTCCTTTTATTGGAGAATGTCTGATTTGTTACAAAGATAATTAGAAGGGATAGACATTTGCATTTGAGGCCCTCAACTTAGTCAATATTTCCTGAACCGTATCAGGCCATCAAGTTAGATTTGTGGGTCTTAGGAATTGCAAAAAATAAATGGGAATTTGCTGTTTTGGAAAGTATATCGTAAATCAGTTTTATTTTTTTTAGTGTATGTTTTGAAACAATTAAAATAGTTTCTAAAATAATTTTTTTTAAAGCTATTTGAAAAAAAATTAGGGAGTTTTTTCTTTTTTTTTGTCTGGTAATTGTACCTCTTTTTTATTTTGGTCCTGCTAACTTTTAAATTTTAATTTTTGTTCTGTAATTTTACCTCATTTTAATTTTGGTCCTGTGACACTCCATCATATATAAAAGAGGTAAATTTTATTTTCATTGCCGTTGAAGAATTTGAAACAAACGCTTCCCTTAATTTTATCGTGATTAATGGTTTAATATGACACATGTACGACACAATATTTTTGTGTTTTTATGAAGCCGATACAATAAGAACACGAACACGATAAATTTAAGAGTGTGTCTACTATGCACTTGGATGTATAGTATGCACTCTTAATTGAGTCTCATTTCCAATCCTATTTTTCCCCCGCCGAGAAGAAACCCATATGCAAACTTCACCACTTAATTCCGTATCAATGCAGAGGAGAGAGAAAGAGGTGTAGAGAGAGAGAAGGGGCCTTACCATAGAATACACATCGACAATAATGTTATCATTTGTAACATAGTAGATATCAGGACCTGGAAACTGCCATTTATCAAAATACCATGAGCACAAAATAAAGAAATTGTCGAAATCTATATCAGCGCATTCCCTCATATCGTCAAAATAGAGAGAGAGAGAGAGAACCTGTTGGGGATCTTCGTCTGCATATATGCCAAAGTCCACAAACAAAACCGCCAAAAAATAATTTATAATACTAAAAAAAATATATAATATACAAAAAATAATTTACAATATTAAAAGCAATTTATAAATGAATAATAAATAAATAATAAACAAACAATACTCAAAAAAACAATTTATATACCAAAATAACATCTTATAATACACAAAGAATAATTTATACTACCTCCATCCCGGGTCTTTTGTCACGCAGATTAAAAAAAAGTAGAGTATGTGAGTGTGAAGTTAATTAATAAAATATAAAAAATGTACTTTATTAACTTTTGTGAGTGTAAATTATTTCCTTTTTAAGGTATGAAGAAAGAGTTAGGACGTCCCGAAATGGAAAAACAGGAAGAAAGAGTTGGGACGGAAGGAGTAATACCCAATGAACAATTTATAAATGAATGATTATAAATGAATAAACCCAAAGAATAATTTATAATACCTAAAAGAATAATTTGAAATACTAAAAAAATAATATATAATACCCAAAAAACAATTTATAATATAAAAAAATAATTTATAAATAAATAATTAATATATAAATAATAAATGATTATAATACCCAAAGAACATCTTATAATACACAAAGAATAATTTATAATACACAATGAATAATTTATAAATAAATAATTGATGAATGTATAAACACAAAGAATAATTTATAATACCTAAAGAACAATTTATAATATTCAAAGAACAATATATAATACCCAAATAATAATTTATAATATCCAAACAATAATTTATAAATGAAAAATAATAAATAAATAATTAATAAACGAGTATTACTCAAAGAGCAATTTATAAAACACAAAGAACATCTTATAAATGAATAATTAATAAATAAAAAGTAAATAAATAAGTAAAAATGAAATAATAATTTATAATAACCGAATAACAATGACGTAATACCCAAAAAATAAATCTAAGTAATATCCAAAAAACAAGTCTAAATAATACTCCAAAAGCAAGTCTAGATAATGTCTCAAAAACAAGTCACTAATACCTCAATTTACTAATACCCAAAGAACAAGTATAGACTACCCAAAGAACAACTTAATTATACCAAAAAAACAACTCCTTAATACCCCAAAAACAATTCTCTTCAATACCCCAAAAAACATTTTTTAATACTCAAAGAATAATTTATAAAACACAATGAATAATTTATAAATGAATAAATCCAAAAAATAATTTATATTACCTAAAGAATAATTTATAATACTCAAAGAACAATATATAATACCCAAATAATAATTTATAATATCCAAAGAACAATTTATAAATGAATAATTAATAAACGAGTAATACTAAAAAAATATTTATAATACCCAAATAATAATTTATAATATCCAAAGAACAATTTATAAATGAATAATTAAGAAATAAATAATTAATAAACAAGTAATACTTAAAGAACAATTTATAGATACCCAAAGAACATCTTATAATACCCAAAAAAATAATTTATAATATACAATGAATCATTTATAAATAAATAATTGATAAATGAATAAACCCAAAGAATAATTTATAATACATAAAAAACAATTTATAATATTCAAATAACACCAAAATAATCATATATAATATCCAAAGAACAATTTATAAATGAATAATAAATAAATAAATAGATAAATAAATAATAAACAAATAATACTCAAAGAACAATTTATAATACACAAAGAACATCTTATAAATGAATAATTAATTAATAAATAATAAATAAATGAGTAAAATCGAAAAAAATAATTTATAATACCCGAATAACAATTGAGTAATACTTCAAGAACAAATCTAAATAATACCTCAAGAATAAATCTAAATAATACCTCATTAACAAGTCTAGATAATACTTCAAGAACAAGTCTGGAATACCCGAAGAACAATATAGTTATATCCCAAGATAATTTCTACAATACCCCAAGAATAAATAATACACAAAGAATAATTTATAATACTAAAAAAAAAATATTTATAATACTGATCAAATAACAATATTTAATATTTAAATAATAATTAATAATATCCAAATAACAATTTATAAATGAGTATTTAATAAATAAATAATTAATAAACGAGTAATACCCAAAGAACATCTTATAATACACAAAGAATAATTTATACTCCCTCTGTCCCGCAGGAATTTGCACACTTTCCTTATTTGGACGTCCCACACAAATTTGCACACTACTAAAAAAGAAAGCATTGATTTACGTGCACACTCACAAACCTTTACACATATTTACCCATATACCATTACTTTATATATAAAACTATTTTTTCTTAAAAAATGTGCCGTCCCGTAGGGTGCAAATTCCTACGGGACGGAGGGAGTAATACACAATGAATAATTTATAAATAAATAATTGTTACATGGAGTAAATATCTGCGAGTAGGAGGAAGTTTGCATAATTTAGTGCATTGAAAAGTAAAGATATCAGTGAAATGATTTAAAAAGTTGAGTAAGATTAAAGAGTGCAATAAGTTGCATGCGGTGAAGTATCATTTGAAAATTGAAATCACAGTACAGGAACTGCTATCATGAGCAACTCCTGAATCAAGATCTCGGCACTTTTCTTAGCCAGTCTATTATGGCAAGTTTGATACTCCCTCCGTTTCAGAGGTGTTTTCACTTTTGGGATGACACAATTTTTAAGAAAAGTAGAATTTTGTGTAAAGTTATATTATTAAAATAATGAGATTAGTTGGATTGTGAGGATAAAATTAAAGTAATAATTTCCATTTATAGGGTGTGAAAACAATTATGAGAAGGACGAAAAAGAAAAGTGTGAAAACAATTATGGGACGGAGGGAGTACTAATTAAAATTGGAGTAGCCTCATTAGAAGAACCAAGATAATTTTATGGGGAGCCTTTCCTATGTAAAGAACTTATTCTTCTATTTTTTATTCTTAATTTGTGAAGCTCCTCAGGTAGAGATAGAGGTAGAGCTAGGTGCTTCTTCCATAGGAGTTCTTTCTTTTCTGGTTTTTCACTTTATGTCTGCATGTCTAGAATATCAAATATGCATACGGCTTACAGGTAACACAGGAATAGGCAGCAAACACCCAATCATCAAACAAAGAAACAAAATTCCTTAATTTCAACTGGGAAGCAAACGATTCAAAATTAAAGCAAACAACTTTGAGCGTAGGTGAAATAAGGATAAAAAGCGCATAACCTATCATTAGTTTCCGTGCTTAGTTACATAATCGCTTTTCTTTTACAGTTTCTATCTCGTTCACACTCACACACCCAGCCCGAATATTTGATTCCGTTGTTTATTGAACCAAATTCACTACCACTGATTCAATACCTCAAGAATAATTATTAATACTCAAATACCAATTTAGTTATAACCCAAGAACAATTCCTTAATACCCAAACAACAAATCTTTGCAATACCCCAAGAACAACTTGGTATACCAAAAAACACACAGTGCGGCGTGTAGTGTGTATTTTTAGAAAAATTAAATTAAATTTAAAATTGAACTAAAATCAAAGTGTATACTATGCACCCAAGTGCATGCTAGAATTTGCGTAAATCTAAGGGTGTGTTTGCAAATTCTAAAAAGAGTGTAGAATCACTTTTTTTTTAAAAAAACTGGGTCTAATCAACTTAAAAAAAAAGTGATTCTACATTTTTTTTTTTAGAGCTTGCAAACAAACCCTAAATATTAGTCTACAACTTCTATGACTTTTTCATGTTGCGGTATTGTGTTGTATTCAAAATTGTCACCCTAATTTCAATGTACCATTCGAGGAATACAAAATTCTGGCTGTCAAACTTATTAGAAATATATATGGCAATATAAATTTACCATGCAATTGCATAACTGTCAAGACATTTTTAAAGAATAAAAAATAAAAATTAACACATAAATGAATACACATTTAAGGAACAATTGTTTCAATTATTTCTATAAAAATAAAAATGAAAATAATTTTCTTTCTTTACCTTTAAATATATTAAAAATAAATATTTATTTTAGTGGCGATTGCACAACTAAGTATTTTATTCTAATTAAAAAAATAAACTCTCCAATTCCGCAAAAAATTACAATTTTTTTATATTTGAATGTTCCATACAAATTTTGTACTACAAAACAAATTAATTTGAATATACACCCCCTAAATTATACACACATTTATTCATACATTACTATTTTAATTAAATATTTTTTTTAATATGACACCCACTAGGTGCATTTATCTATATTACCATTTTATTTAAAAAAAATATAATATATATATATATATATATTCTTTTTAAAATGTGACACCCGTGCAAATTATTGTCATTTTTGTTGACACTCATTTGGATTTTAAAATTTTGAAAACAAACGTCACCTTGATATTTCCTACATACATCGAGCGGATAGGCCAAGTTATAAACCCAATGAAATGGCCCCCATTATTGTAACAAAATATAAAAAAGGTGAGCCTGCTCACTCCTTTCAAGATTTTGAAATATTGAACTTCAAATCAACCACAAGTGGTAAATGAAATTAAAAAACACACATCATTTGCACATTAAAGTGTGAAATTAAGCAGGAAAAAATTGCACACAAACAATTAGATCATTATTATGATGGCCAAGAGGAGAGAGAGGACCACCAGGACCCCAACCCCATCAACACTTTCTGAAAGCTCATTTATTTACTACAATACTTGCTACCAAGAAGCTAAATTTACACATGCCTCATTCATATATAGAGTTTAATCTCCTAGTAAGATGAATACAAATACATATATAATGATAAGAACAAGCTTGAATATGCATATATAGGCTGGGAAGAAAGAAAATGACTCCCAAATCCCATTTTTAGCGGAAAGGGAGAAGACGAGCAACACAGATAAAAGGAACGATTATGATAGAAACAGTAGTAGACGTAAGCACGTGAAAACTCCAGGCGCAAATGCTATGAACATGCACAACTCAATTAGCCCACTGTTTTTTCGTAATATTTTTAGGACATGTTAACATCAAACCTAGGACATACCAAAACCCACAACACAGGTCAAATCATACGAGAAACAATCCCCACTAAATAGGATAAACAGCGATGCAAATTAACAAGTAAAGGAAACAATTGAGTTAGACAGACACCTAACAAGTTACACCAGGGCGATGCTGCTCTCCCCACCCGGGGGCTTGCGTACACCTCCGAAATAGTCACGAGATTCCACTTTTCCATCAGCAAATATGTTGCTCCCACTCATCTCTCGCAATTTTGCGCTACTCAGTGGCTTCTCAGCTGATGCAGCCGGCGTATCTCCTTTGAAAATGTTGTTACCTGACAGCTCTGAAAATTTCTGGTTTGGAATCTTCTTTGCTGTTTTCACCACAGGTTCTTCTCCAGGAGCACCACTGCTCTGGCCTCCAGCACCCATTTGGAACATAAAAATGGTCCAGATTCAGTATGAAGTTAGAACGTGGAATCCCATTTCATAAGTAATTACTTAAGAGGAAACATAAAGCATGAAGATATGCTGATACAGGTTCGTAACATCTTAAGGAAATTCATAATCATCCAACTAGATTTGTAAAATCATAGTCCTCTGTGATATATTTACATTACGGGAAAAATAAAAAATTGTTACTTACATTATGGGAAAAACTAGGGCATATCTACAGTTGTACTTTAAACTATTGAAAGATTGCTATTTACAAAATCCAATGTATGATAGCGCATCAATTGTAACATACAATTTGCTAGGTCATAGAAAATATCTGGATACTTACATTGTCTGATGTGGGTTCTCCAATTGTTATGCTTTCTCTTAATGCCAAAGCACGAGCAGCCAAGGGGCGGGGTTGAATTTCAGGTGGTGGAGCAAAGATATTATGCCCACTGAGCTCCTTGTTTTTGGCATCAGAAAGTTGTTTCTTCAACTTCGCCTCGGACTCACTTTCCAAATTTCCGCTCAACTCCCGCTGCTTAGCAACTTCATGCAGACTGGTGGGTTTCTTGGGGGTTTCAGTTTCTTCATCACCAAATGAAATGTGACTGACTCCAGCCAATGTTTGCTAGTGAAAATTTTAACCCTCAAATACATCACGATATTGTCATTGAAATTCTATACCAATGTTCATAATGGCAAATACTGAAACAAATACCTGATACATACGCAACCCAGTTTTGTTGGCTAGGGTCTGATCGACATCCTCAGTTTCCGGTATTCCATTTTCTCCTTTGCCTTTAAAGATACCACTTCCAGTCATTTCTTTCATTTTATAACCAGAACACGGCTTCCTGGAATATCATAAACACAGAAGGTGACGGTTCCACCAAAAGATTCACCCAACTAAGACCCCCAATCGGCTGTCCCACAATCTTTGTATCCACTAATAAGCAGAAATTTGCAAAATCTCATGTATATCTTTATTTTTGAGGCACATATCTATTTGATTTTAGATAAAAGATTGCATTTACATAATCAAACGTACGACTCAACAAAACCAGATTAATAAATTACGAGCAGTATAGTTTAGTGTTGATAAAAATTTAAAAAAAAAAGCTAAAATATTAGGGATGTCCTAAACCATGTAAATTTTAAGGTTTGGAACTTTTCCATTCAATGCTAAAAATAGGATGCGGATCAAGAATGCAGCTAGCTACGACCCTCAGCCTCTTGTTTCACCTCAAGACGACAATAAAGTATAATGATGGATTTAATATTGCTTTATTTTTTAAAGATCTAAAAGAGAACCTGATTTCATTCACTACAATGAAATAGGAACAAATGCAAAATTCAAACATGTAGTCCAAAGTCATTCGATCTCATTGACACAAACACAAACTAACATGAAAATAATTGATAATTCTGTTGACTAGGTAATAACACCAGCTGAACATGATCGAATCAAGATTGACCACCAACTTTAGTTTCAAAATTTCAGAACATAAACAATTAAATACTACTATAGTGCAACACAAAAACTTTTTCTTGCTAAACTCCAAACACACCAAAAAATCTAAATATATTGTAAATTGCAACATTAATTTCGAATTAAACAAATATAAAGTTAGATCTCCAACCTTTTATTCAAGCTCTCAACTTCTTCATCAGTAACCTGTCCCCCAAACACCACCTTGCTGATCCCATCCGACGGCTGACAATCCATCACAACTTTTAAAACCCCCAAAAAAAAAAAATCCGAACAGCATAGAAAGAGATTCCGCCAGAAATGGAGATTATACCTGGTGAGAGCGAGCGGAGGAAGCCGGTGCAGGTGAATTCTCCGGCGGATTCTCCGACCACGTGAGCAGATCTGCCGTCGAAGTGTGAGGCTTCCTCACCGGCGTGCTCTTCTCCATTGCTAATAATCAAACTTGGAATAAATTAATCTCCTGCAAACAAAAAGTTGGACAAATCCTTCTACTTCCACAACACACAATTGACGAAACGGAGAATGAGATCTGAAACAGAGAGCTAAACTATGTTTTGTATTTGAGATTTCACTGTTGCTTTGTTTGTTGTGAGCTGGTTTAGAGAAAGTGCATCTACTGTTATTTATACAACCATTTCTTCCGTTTTGCTGTTATTTAAATTTAAATATATAAATAATTACTTCTCGAAAAATACGGAACTGCAGAGAAGGAACCGGAGAGGCACTGGGGCTTAATTTCTTTTGAATATTTTATTCCGCCCTATCTCTCTCGGATTCATAGGGGACGGCATGTGCGAGAAGTTGGATGGCACGTGACAGTGACAGAAGGGGCACCTTCACTGATTTACGAAAATACCCCCTCTAATTTTCAATGTTATTTTAGTATCATCAAAGGTAGGCATTTTTAGATGAGCATAAGTATGAGTTTTGATTGCAATTTATTATGTAATTCTCCTACTTCCAGTTTTTTAATTAATTTGGTTTGGTAAGGAGACTTAAGTGTATAATGAAATATTGCAAATTTTAATTGTTACTTTTTAGATTAAGAAAATTTTATCCGGTATGAATTTTTTTTTAATGTGAATCTTGAAGAAATGATGACGATAGAATAAGTAAAAAAAAGTATTCTTTTCATTAGTACACACTATTTTAATAGTGTCATTTCTTATTCAATTTTCTCAAATATTTAAAATTTACCCCAATTAAATTTTAGCTAATCTCTCATTTTCATTATTTCTTTCTTTTAATTTAGAGATTTATTACTTTTGGTTTGATTAATTAAAGGCAAATTAATGACAAAAATATTATCTTAATTTGTAGTTTAATTTTAAAACGTAGAAAATTCATATTTTTAGAATAAGAAACAGAAGATAAATGAATAATTATCTTCATTTCCACTTAGGTACAAATTCAATTTGGACCCAATTTCAAATTCACTTCCCGTGTTGTGAACGGTTTCGGTGTCGTTAGTCTTCAGATTTGTGGTGATGAGGGAGCTTCGAGTCAATGGCTTCCATCTTCAATTTCTGGCCATGAGCTTCGATTGATGCCGCCGCGACTGAGATTTTTCCGTCAGCTTTGAACAACGTTGGCTTAAGTTAGTGATACATCAAGAACAAGTGTAAATAATATCACAATTAAAAATAAAGTAAATTTCTTGTGCACCAATTATACGGTGGAACTCAAGTTCATTTAAAAATATATTTTTCAGTAATAATCGGTGTAACTTTACAGTAGTATTTTATGTAACTTTTTAAAAATGAACTTCAGTTGCACGGTGTAATTGGTGCATACAAGACTAAGTCTTAAAAATATACTCCCTCCGTCCCGGAACTACTTTTATAGTAGTCCCGGGCACGCGAACCAAGAAAAAGTAAATATGTGAGTATAAAGTTAAATAATAAAATAAAAAAAAATGTATTTTATTAATTTTTGTGAGTAAAAAATGTTTTTTTTAGGTGTGTGAAAAGAGTTGGGAAGTCCAAATAAAAAAAGTGTGAAAATAAATTTTTGGACGGAGGGAGTAGTATTTTATTAGTTATTATTAACAAAACTTTTTTATAAATCTAAACTCCCTTAGAAATTCAAATAAATGACCTCATCCCTGTATATAGGGTACATCCATTTAATAAAATTTATTTCAAATTAATGGATTAATAAAAGTTATGGTTTCATAGAATGATTTCGTGATAGTCTAAATTAAGAGAGGGTGTGATAAATTTGTTTATGGTTAAATTAATTTGCTATTAATAATATTTAGTAGAATAATTAGTACTCTCCCGTCCCAATATTTTCTTCATAGGTGGAGTTTCACGCATATTAAGAAAAAGTGAAGTACGTGAGTGTGAAGTTAAATAATAAAATATAAAAAAATGTAGTTTATTGACTTTTGTGAGTGTGAGTTGTTTCCTTTTTTTTTTGTATGAAAAAAGAATTGGGACGTCAATATAAGGAAAATATGAAGTTTATCTTGGGACAGAGGGAGTATATTTTAGTGAATCAATTAATATTTCTTATTGTTAATATCCTTAAATTAAAATAATTAATACATGAGACGATTAATACTCTTAAAACAATTCTCATGCTGTCATTAATACTTTGCCCAAATTTAATACGTGAGGTACAAAAATTTAAGATACTCTTTCATACTTATTTTATACTTTCATCGACCTATAAAGATAGTCATGTTTTTTTTTCCCCCCAAGTTATAGTTTTCTTTTTAAAACGTTTGCACCAAGTTTTGGTTCACTTGTATACTAAAAGTGTGAAATTGCTTAAGATACCCATACATTGAGATTTTAAATTTATATATATATACATACACACACAAACTCGTATGCAATATTGCACAAAACCCGACCCGTGCAATATCCCCAAATAAAAATTCGCGGATCTAATAAAATTTTTAAGAAAAATTCTCGTCACTTCTATGCCACATGAATATATTTGTGCTATTGTAAGATAAAATGTGTGTTATTATATCTTAAAAAGTTATTTTTTTGTACTTTTAATATAACTATAAGAATAATATGTATTTTTACAAGAACAAATATGTGTTTCTTAATTTATTTTTCATTTTATTATTAGTTTTATGTTAATAATATGTTGCTAATGTAATAATACCTTACGTGTGTTACTATCTCGCCACTCCCAGAATGTATACCACATGAACATATGTGTGCTACTGTAAGACAAAATGTGTGCTACTACATCTTAAAAAATTAATTTTATCGAAATTCCAGAATGTATACCACATGAACATATGTGTGCTAATGTAAGACAAAATGTGTGCTACTACATCTTAAAAAATTAATTTTATCGAAATTTCAGAATGTATACCACATGAATATATGTGTGCTACTGTAAGACAAAATGTGTGCTACTACATCTTAAATTTTTTTTTTTTTATAAAAATCAATAAATATTTATGAAAAATGAATATTTTTTCTTATAATAATACACATATTGATCTTACATTGTATTAACATGTTTGTTTTCTATAATAACAAATGAATATATGTAAAAAAAAATAACATTTGTTATTATAGTAGTATACATTTGACCTTGTAATAACATAAATTTACTCATACAGTATCACCAACTGGAAGCGAAAATCCTGATATTTAAAAATTGCCCAAATCCGACCCAACCCGTTTAAGATCCGCGAATTTTGTTACTTTGACCCTATTGACCCGCAAATTTTCAAAATTTTCCTTTTTTTGCATATATTACACCCGTGCAATATTGCACGGGAGACCTACTCATATATATAATATAATATATATGTATATGTATTTATACTTATTTATTTGTTTTTCTGTTTACTCCATTAGTCCATTTTTACATGTTACTATTTTTATCCAAAATAGTACCCCTTCCGTTCCACTATGTGTTTTCCATTTTATTATTTTTGTCTATCTCATTATATGTTTCTCATTTTTTATTATTATTTTTTTTAAATTACTATCCATTTTTTTAATATTTTTTCATTTTTTTCATCATATCGCTTATACTTTTTCACTTTCGTTTTAATATGTAGGAATGAGAAATATATAAGGGGTGGAAGGGAATATTTCTTTTAACTATCTTTCAACTAATACTAATAAAAAATTTGTTATATTTCTTACAACAATATTCCTAATAAATAATGTAACCAATTATCATCTTGTAATAAATAAAGATAAAAAATTGTGTGAACTCAGTTTCATAAAAAAATTACTGCTTCACATACACGTTATCACTGTTAGACATATACATATAAACTATCAATGTGGATCAAACATATTTTTAAGATAGTGATAATATATATACATAACATACATAGTGCTTATATATAACAGTGATATGAATTCATGTGAACTTGAGTACACTGGTGCTCTTGTAATACTATAAGGTCTCATTTGGTTCGTTAGATAAACTAAAATAAATTAAATTATCTTATCTAATTTGATGTTTCATTTAATGGATAAAAGCTCAAGATTAATAAAAAATTCAAAACTAAAATTCAATTATCTTATGAATGGAAGATAATATTATCTTAGGGAAGATGTATGATAATAATTCATTGTTTTTATTTTTGCTAAAATACTCCTCTTATATTGAAAATGAGAACCATAATTCAATTTATTTTTGTTTATGATATAGAGGACAAAATTGTCAATTGCATATGTTTTTATTATTAATCATACAATCCAAACATTCAAAATGAAATTATCTTACACTACTAATTATCTTAATCCACCAATCCAAATATACTACTACCTCCGTCCCGGGTCTTTCTTCAAAAAGACCTGGGCACGCGGATTAAGAAAAAAGTAGAGTATGTGAGTGTGAAGTTAATTAATATAATATAAAAATTGTACTTTATTAATTTTTCTAAGTGTAAATTATTTCCTTTTTAAGGTATGAAGAAAGAGTTAGGACGTCCCGAAATGGAAAAACAGGAAGAAAAAGTTGGGACAGTGGGAGTATTTAACTCCTAGATTATAATATTGTCTAATCTATCTTGAGTTATTTATCTAATCTATTGAACCAAATGAAATCTAATTTTAATGGAAAATTGCTCTAATTTTTACGGAAAAGCCATTCATGTTACAATTTATTAGGGGCAACTTTTTCTTCTTCTTTTTCTTTTTTTCCTTTTTTGTGTAAAAATAGGAATAATTTTTAAGTGATAATTTTTAAAAAAAAATATATACTTAATTTGCATATGAGAGTAGAAATGGACTACGTCAAGCCAGACCAAAAAAAAAATGGAAATTAAATCTGAGCCTAGTTTACAATGATTTAGTTTAAACTTAACCTATTATATAATAATTTTGTTTCCATAGATTTGACATGAACTATTAAGTAAACATGTCTGGTTTACGAGCATTTTAGAAGTCTACTAAAATTTAATATATATTCAATTCAATATTTAAAATCACAATAATTCTTTACGCATTCTAAATTTTTTTTAAAATTATTTTAGTGTATTTTACTATTTTAGAGACTATTGACAAATCATACTTTAAATATAAATTCATATGTAAATTGTAAATATAAAAAAAAAGTATAAAATTATATGTGAAAGAAATATTAAATCAAATGAAAGAAATTAGTATGTCGAATCGAAGTCATTAACATCGACTCAAAAAGCATGTACTCATTTTTTTAATTAAAAAATTGAATGAAAAAGCAAATAAGAAGAAAATAGTCATATTATGCAATAATATATATGAAGAATTAAAAATAATCACGTCCATCGGGCTCATAAGGTCTTTTACAAAATCTGAGTCTAGTCTATATAATAAGGTTAAAATATTATATAGATTATTTTTATGATATGAATTATTATTATTTTATAATACAAGATTTATATCTATGAACTTATTTTTTTTAGTTATTGAAAATTTGTTTATAATATAAACTATTTTCACACAAAACCTACTCGTTTATGAGTAAGATTTATGTACTTTGCATTCACTCAACAATTGAGACTGTTTGCACTGAAAAATAAAGTTGATTACACAGAAAAGTGTGAGTTATTTGCATTGAAAATTTTATACTGAAAATAATAATAATATATAAATTTTTTCAGTATATATGATATGGAAAGGAGTAGGGGTGTGCATAATTCGGTTATTAACCGAAAACTGAACCAAAATATGAATTCGATTCGATTACCGTAATATTCGGTTCGATTTCGGTTATTATTTTTTAGAATTTTGGTATTCGGTTCGGTCAGTTATTAACCGTTATATTTAATAAATATTAATATATATATTTAATAAATGATATTTATATTTAATAAATAAATAAATAAACAATAAACATAAATCCTAAACTAAGTGTACTGTGTGTGTGGATTTCAATTAATTTTTTCTTAATTTATGCACTGCTATTTACTTATTTAGTTATTTGGACAAAAATAACAAAATTTCGATTCGGTTCGATTTATATTGGATTTTATATATATTCGATTTGTTTTACTTTAATTCGGTTCGATTTTCAATTTTCATA
The DNA here is from genome assembly GCA_026898435.1 of Prunella vulgaris. Lineage (NCBI taxonomy): Eukaryota > Viridiplantae > Streptophyta > Magnoliopsida > Lamiales > Lamiaceae > Prunella > Prunella vulgaris. Next base: position 769,169 of record JAPKLY010000071.1, on the reverse strand, counting down.
ATTCGATTCGGTCCGAACCGACCGTTGCACACCCCTACTCAGTGGAGGAATGCTAATCAAGTCTGGAGATAAGTTATTTGAAAAAAAAAAAAGGGGGTTAATTAAATCAGAAGGGGCAATTACGTCCCATAAAAGCAGGAAAACCGTTAAGGCTGACGTGGGGATAAAGCTATCCGTTGGAGTGTTGAGATTATGCGTGCTCAGTGCTCACTTCTCCGCTACCAACAAACGGTTTTTCAAATTTAAATTTTCAAATTACACAAAGCCCCTTCCTCTTTTCCCAAAAGACAAAAACTAAAATTACTTTATGATTGTTTGGTTATGAAAAGTATTTTGACAAATAAATCAATAATTTAAAGGTATGTTTGGTTCGTAAGATAAAACTATCTATCCATAATAGATATTTTTATCTTACGAACCAAATATACCCTAACTTAATGCATAAAATATTCACCAAATTTATTCAGATTCTTTTAAACACAAAATTTAAAAAAATATATAATAATATATATAAAATAAATATATTATACAATCTATTTATACATAAAAAAAATTATTTATGAGTATATTTAAAACAGTGATAAAAGTAGTGAACATAAAATTATCCATAACATAAACGAAAATTGATTTGATGGATGGAGATATATCTTTAAATTAATACCTACATACAATGTTCTAAAAATCCATAATCGCTGGTCGCTTGGACCACTAGGATCTAGGAATTAGAGCGACTAGTTGAGGACTGATCAGAAGCACCTAAATGGTAAATATAATTAATTTTATTTTATAAATTAATAATACATTGTACATAAAACAATAAAAAATTAGCATCACCACCTTTCAATATAAAAATTATATGTGATAACAAGATTTAAAAATGATAATTTACATATAGGTTCAAAAAAGTCACTATATTTATAAATAGGTTCACAATATTTGCACATAAGCACATTTTTTTCATGATCAGAACCTATTTGTAAATATAGTAACTTTTTTTTACCTATATGTAAATCACCCATTTAAAAATTAATATGTTTGTCGTAAAATTCTCATTTTGTTGAGATTTTCAGTTAAATTTATGTATTAAGACTATTAGTAACATTATCTAAAATTTCATGTTAAATTTCCATAATTTTAACAAAATTTTTGAATTTTTTTTATTTTTTACCGATATCGATATTTCCACCGATATATCCATAAATTTAAGGTACCGATATTTTCATCGATACCGATATTTTCGTCCTTGATTATAACTACTTTGGGTTTGCAAAAAAAAAATATTAAAAGGGAGAAACATGTCTAATTAAGAATGACTTAATCGTTGTCTAGAAGGTGTCTAGTCGGTCTAGTCACTGTCTAATGAACTCTAGACGCAGACTACTACTCCCAAATATTTTTTTAGCGACTTGGTGTAAATCGGATCGGCCAAGTCGGCCGACTTTTAGAACAGTCCCTACATATAAAATACATTGTGGGGAGTTTTGGACACACAATATAAGAAAAAAATGTAATGAATAGACTTTTGTATAGATATATGAATATTGTGTGGGTAAAGTTTAATAAAAAAATTTGTATTTTTTTTAAATGAAGAATTTTGATTTTTGAATGTGCATAGTTCTGGTGAAATATATTAATAATAAAATAATAATAATAAAATAATATGTACCTAGTAAACTCAAGTTTACATGAATTCGTATTACTGATATCTATAATCACTATCACTGTAATTCGTATACACTTTATTGTTATAAAGACATACTTGATTTTTTAACAGTGGTAATATATATATAAAATTGTGATAATAAATATATATAAAAGTAATAGAGTATACTCATAAATCATAATAGTGAAAATAGACAATAATAAATTCATTGTGAACTTAGGTCCATACTAATTTTTTGTCTAATAAAATATGCAATATGTTGTGGGATGGATGTAGTATTAATAAGAAAAATGTTTAAGACAATTTGAAGGAAAAATATATTATTCATTAGATAAGAGGTCATAGAAAAAATTATTTTAAAAATGTGAAAAAATAGTAAATATGAAAATTAAATTTAAAAATAAACTTTTAATTCTTAGGGAACAAAATGAGTAAGAAATAATTTGTAAAAGAAAAAAAATATTTTTGGAAGATTAAAAGATTCTGATTAATCAAAAACATCATTTGTTGCATCGATTAATTATAATGATAACGTTCGGACCATTAAAAGTTAGTTTCTCAAGTTTCCAACAACTCTAAAATAATTTCTTCAAAAAACTTTATATCTCCCTTAATTCATTCAACTCACCTAATTATTTCATCATTCTAATTCATAAAAGTAATTCCAATGAGCATCTTATAATTTCTAGAAATATTTAGGTACATTTTGGTGACACTTGCTTGAAAAAAAATTCAATAAAATTAAAACGACAATGCAAAAAAATATTATTCCCTCCGTTCCACTATAAGTTGTTCATTTTGTCATTTTCGTCTGTCCTACTATATATTGTTCATTTGATTTTTTTTTAAACTACTATTTACTTCTTTATTATTATTTTTCATAATTTTTACACTATTTCTATTACTTTTTCACTTTTTCTATCACACCACTTATACTTTTTCACTTTTACCTTAAATTGTGTGCCCAAAAGCAACAAACAACTTATATCGAGACGGAGGGAGTACTATATAGAAATTGATGGATCCGGATCCCCTCCTCTACAGGAGGGTCCTGTGCAGGGGGAACCGTCAGATCACTCACACGCCCGCACGGATGTGTGTTTTTTGTGCACCGTACAACTCAAATTTATTTTTAGAAAATTACACTAAATACTACTAAAAGGTTCATATATTATTATTGAAAGTGTATATTTCAAAGATACACATTTCAGTAATAATACATGTTGCTTTTCAATAATAAATGGTGCAACTTTTTAGAAATAAATTTGAGTTGCACGGTGCATTTGATACATACAAGACTAAGACTTTTCTAAAATATGATAATTATTTCTCTATTTTAATTACACTTTATCATGTTTATTTAATCTCCCTTCTCAATCATTCAACCATATCACAACCAAATTAACTTTTTTTTTTTTGGCTATTTTTCCCCAAAATTAAGGCACAGTGTACACTATTAATATAACCACCACACTAACAATCATTTATCAAATATATCTGAAAGGAAAAAAAAAGAATAGGTCTCCTGCAAACTCGATTTCTCATAAATTCTTTGTTTCATTTCATGTATTAGTGTTATGTGTATTCGGCACTACTATTTCTCATATATACTACTCCCTCCGTCCCAGAGGTGTTTTCGCCTTTGAGATGACACAAATTTTAAGAAAAGTGGAGTGTTGTGTAAAGTTATATTATTAAAATAATGAGATTAGTTGGATTGTGAGGATAAAGTTAAAGTAATAGTTTCTATTTATAGGGTGTGAAAACAATTGTGGGACGGATGGAAAAGGAAAATGAGAAAATAATTATGGGACGGAGGAAGTATTAGTGTTACAAATTTATTTTTTAGGTTGGATGAAAAAGTTGAAATTTTAAATGACATTAAATTTAAAACTTGAAATCTATTTCGTGAGCTCATCTAAACACTAACACGTATTCGTTACTATTGATTCCAATTCGACTGTGTATATATTTGTATGATTGCTTTTCTAATACTACCTTGGACTCACAAGTATATATAAGAAAGTAAAGTTAAAAAATTATATGAGACTGCACAATATATAGGATACACGTATTTTACTTGTGTATTAAATTAAATATAATAAAATATATTGTTAAAAAAAGTCATAACTGGAAAAAAATTATATATACAAAAATTATAAGTACTAAACAATAACTTGTGGTTTTGATCAATGGTAAAAATTATATAGACCATTTTTATAATATAAATTATTTTGTAATACAAAATTTATTTTTACGAATTTATTTTTTTAATTTATTGAAAAAGTAGTTCATGAAACTATTTTTACACCGACCTAATTTTGATCAATTGATCACGGACACTTCACTATCATTGGTGACACGACGGCAATTATTTAATTTATGCTTCAACGTAGGAGGTGAAGTGCCCTACAACTTGCGTGCTCTCTCCATAATTTTGAAGGTTGATTTTGTAAATTAGGGGTGATTGTTTCAAATACTTTAATGGTAACGAGAATGAATTTTTTTATTTTTACCCTTACATATATTGAATGAGAGTTTGTGTTTATAGTGGTTACATTATTAGTGTTATGCTCCAATTTTGGAATAAGTTGACAAAAAATAAAGTTGTTGATTGTGGTACGGGGGATTGATTGAGAAGAATGATTATAAGATGAGACGAGGGATTCAGGGTAATCAAATGAGGGTAATGATTACCTTATTTAGGAGGAAAATCAATATTGTGTATCTCATTTATTCTCATTACCTACTATAATTACTATATATTTATCACCACTCCCATTACCATTGAAGAATTTCACACCAAGCATCCCCTTAATTATTTCACGCATTGCACTGTGTATTAATTTTTTAATAACACCATTTGCTATAATAAGTGAAAAAAAAATTCATACATAAAAAATGTGATAACTTGTTTGTGCGTGATTTATTGCGATGTTTTGGAGGGTATTATGAGAGATTGTAAAACTTATTTATAAACAAAGTAGATATTTATTAAAAAAAAGAGGCATGTTTTGTGGACGGATAAAGTACTATTTAAAATATTGTACATGATTCAATTGATTTTCGAGTAATATTATTTAATAATAGTTGTGGTGCAAATGATGGACTCCCTCCGTCCCAGAGAAAGATGCAAGGGAGAGAGGGCTCACAAATTAAGAAAAAAACATCTTTTGTTTTCCATCTCGCATAAACAATAAATAAAAATTCAAAAACAATAAATTAGGAATAGTTGATTAAGGGAAGTGAGTAATCACTCCCTTCAAAATTTACAGCCATTTAGAATTGGAGGCAAATCCAAAATTTTCAATGTAAATTCAGCAAGTTGTCTTACCAGTCTTAATGGCTGAATGACCTAAATTTACAAACTTACTAAATTCTCTCCTAATTTAAACATAAATACAGCAGTGAACTCTCATTCAATGTTACAAATCTACCACATTCAATGACCAACACAAAAAGAAAACATGATCTAACTCAAGAACAAAGGTCTTGATTGCTCGTATCCTACTTAGTGCTTGTTTGCAAACTCTAAAGAAAAAGTAGTACTTATTTTTTGAAAAAAAAAACACTTAAAACATGTTTTCAACTACTATTGTAAGTGCTTATTACCATTTTTTGTCAAACAATAATTTTTAACTTCTAGCTTCCACTTAAGCATTTCTACACATTTCCCGAAAAAATAATACTCAATACCCTTTTTAAAAGCACTTCATTTGCAAACACGTTTTTCTTAATTATTTTTTAAAATTACTTAAGTTTAAAACACTCCTTATTTTTTATTTTGCTACTAAAATTACTTAATATCACATTTTCAATTCTACTAGAGATTGCAAACATGCACTTAGCCACAACATTAATGGTATTGTTATTCCTGGGAAGATGAGTGAAGCAACATCAATATTTCTAGGCTTTGAAGGGAAAACCATTCTATGTTAATGTGTTTTGTATTATGATGTATGAGTGATGTACTTTCCCAATAAAAAAGAAAAAGAAAAAGAGAAAGGCTTTGATTTGAGAATAAACCGAAGTAAATAGTAATTTGAAAAAAAAGAAAAAAGAAAAAGTCAATTGAATATCCAAAACAACATTTTAACTATTTCGATACTATTTTATTTTTTTAGAGCTGAGACTTTGGTCGAAATAAAATGAAACCAACTAATTTTTTTAATTAATTAATGTAATAAAAATATTTTGACAATACTAAAATAAATGATGTTTTTATAACCCCATATCTGGCTTAAGGATGCGAGATATATATATATATATGTATGTATGTATGTATGTATGTGTGTGTAATTGAAAGTGGATTGGTGAGTTATATTCGGATGTCCAATTATGAGTGTTTACAAAGGTGGAAATTGAGGGTTAAAAAGCAAAGAAAGAAGTGGGAATGTGCAGAAAAGAGAAGCAACAATACACGTGGGGGGGCAATGATGAAACCAACTTCTTTTGTATTGCAAGCTTCTCTAACTTGGCTAACACACCACTACTAATATTAAGATTCCCTCTCATCCTGCCCACTCCCACTTTTTTAAGACCTCAAGGCTATTCTTGGTAATTCACCTTTTTTTTTTTTTTTAAATGACATATCTTTTCTAGTGTAATTAGCTTTTTCAGTGCAAACAACCTTAATTGTTGAGTGATTGCTTTGGACATACAATATTTATTCTTTTTATTTTGTTATGTGAAAATATGTGGAAAGCAAAAAAGTCATTTTTCACAAAGACGATGCCTCGTAAATTGTGATTTTTTTTAGGGATTAAAGATTTATAAGTCATATAACTTTGCTTTATTTTGAATTTGGTCCTTTAGATATAACATTTTGATTTTGATCCTATAAGTCTAAAAATATTTTGATTTTGGTCTTTTTACAAATTTACAGGACCAAAATCAAATCAAAATGTGTAATCATATGAACCAAATTCAAAATTTGACAAGTTATAGGACAAAAAAAAAACTTTAATCCCTTTTTTATGGTGTTTGTCATGATTTCTCCTCTTTTATTTTCACACTATTTACTCGGGTTCAAATTTTTATTTCTTTCAAAGAGGAATTGAGTTCTTATCACCGGTATGTGGTTTGTTGACTATTTAAATTTTGTATTTGATTTATTAATAAAATGATAATTTAGTGTTCTAAAATAATTTTTTTTTAAAAAGCTCTCTCACAGCTTTTGACAAAAAGTTATTTTAAAATTTATTTTGTTGAATTTCAAAACAGCCATTTAGTTTTTATTTTATAGAGATAATTGATGTGATGCTTTGGAAGAAAAGGTTTGGGTAACAAGAGCAATTGAAATGTTTAAACTATACAAAATTCATCAATTAATTAAAAGAAAATTAATTGAAATTGGTGGTTACCTTGGTAAATATACACTAATTTAAATTCATATTAAATATTTTCTATTTTCTAAAAAAAAATTGCACCTTTATGTATGCACACACACAAAAATGAATTTTTATACTAAATTAAATTCATTCTTGAGGGACAATTTTGTCGAAAATGCAGTATTTATTTTATTGAATTATTTATGATGACATTTAGAGTTTAGTAGTGTAAATATTATGTAAATAAGCATTTTATATTTTGCAAATTCCTATAAAAACGAAGGGAGTAATACTTTTTTTTTTTTTTAAAAAGGAGGGGGATATGAAATTTTTTTGGTGTTTAAATAGCAACATCCATCAATTTATTACAAAAATATGACAAAAACTTATATAAACTCGAGTTTACGATGAACTCGACTTGTTAATTATCACTGTTATGTATATTCACTATTACTGTTAAAAAATTAAGTATATTTTATAATAATAATACTATATATAAATAGCAGTGATAATAATTATACATAACAGTGATACAAAATTATGTGAACTCGAATTCAAAAGAGACATGTACTAAAAATACACAGACAAAGAGAGTTCCATAAGGTATTTTACTTGTTGACTAGTTGGATTACACGTGCTTCGCACGTTGATCATAGCTATTTGCTAAAAATATTGAGAAAATGTTTGGCGCGTTCACACAAAAAAAAATCAACCATAATGTAATGAGAATCAATTATATCAGCAATAATTTTTTACATTCACATGACTAAATGATTTCATCTTCATACATTTCCCAATTTAAAAATCTAAGCACGCAGCTACCATAAAATGAACAGCAAACACAACCTAATCTGATAATATCAAGTAATCTAGCATTATATAATAATAGTATAAATGACATTACTTTAGACAATTGAGCCAACACTATTTTCTGAAAATCAAGAACCTCTTTTGAACAACAGAAGTAGGTTCTCTTACTCTTCTACCTTTCTCACCTAACAGGCGAAAAATAAAAGAAACACTTATTGCCAAAAAAAAAAAATCAAGCATAGATTAAAGTGAAAAATAAAAGAAACACTTATTGCCAGTTAAAAAAATCTGAGTATAGAATAATGACAATCAACTATATCAGCAATATTACACTCACATGAATAAATCCTTTCTTCTACTTACAGTTCCCCAGTTTAAAAAAAATAGTATGCAGCAGCTTACATAAAACAAACAACAAATAAATACAACCCGATCTCATCATCAAGCATTACTTCACACTTGCACGCATTGAATACCAATCTATATGCACTATATATGAAAGGGTTCTTGATGTTTATCTTTTTTTTTTTAACAATATGCCCAACAAGATTAAATCAGATCTATCTTGCATCTCATAATTATTTGATATAATAAAGGATATTTCACAAACAATAAGACAAATTTTATTTATGCAACCAACTATGATAATGCCTATGAAAGACAATCAAATAAAAATAGTATTGTATAAATTAATTTATCCTATAGCAAAATCAAGGCCGTAAAGTTAATCCAATTAATATTTTAAAGATTGGATTACTTCATCAATTCAAATTCACCATCTGGAGGAACAAAATTAACAGTCTCCTCTGAATTTGAATCTTTTAAGATTTACACATAGATGGAAAGTGACATCATCACGCCCAATAGTTTTTCCACTGCAATTCAACATGGAGAAACAAGTTGGTCAAGGAAAACATAAAATGATAGATGAGACAAATAACGATATAGATAAAACTAATGCAAAACCTAAAAATGTATGACCACCACTACGGGGAGCAGGGAAAGTTATAAATTATGAGAAATGGAATGTACTGCTTTAGTTAAAAAGAAAAGACATATACATAATACAAATTTGTTATACAATAGAAAATTAAAATAACATGGTTATGGATGATTGTAGTTTCAGTAGTTGCTTGGTTTATATGATTAGAAAGAAGTACAAGTCCTCATAACCAGACATGATTTAAGTTGCGACTCACAAGTCCAATTTTATCATTTAATCCCAATCAAATCAGGCATTCCATCAAGGAAGTATTTCATGAGAATCTTCCCAGTTACATCAAAGCGTAGAACACTACCTAAATTTGAGAATTGAAAATGTAGAAATGATTACCTGGCTACGAAGGTGTTTAATTTTGATACTTGATATGAGAATTTTATATGGAGGGAGCAGCAAATGCACGAGCAAGTCCCTTAAGTGTAGAGGGAGACATCTCTCTTGGAAAGCACTGCCTAAAGTATATCATCACTCGCTGATCTCGCAGAAGGCAAACATCCCTTTGTACCAGCAAATTGAAAATTTTATCATTAGGTAACAAAATAAATCAGAAAAATATAAGGAAAAACAATACGAATTTTTATCCATAACAATTCATATTGGTTTATACACACACACATACTGCACATACATACCCTAAACTCCTAAGTCACACGATAGAATAGAAACCTTAGAATATTACACATTGCAATAGGCAATAGAAACCCGTGTTCTTAACATTAAATTAAGATATAAAAATGCATATGATCTCTGCAAATGGTCTTGTCGAGCAACATCGATCTCAATGAAATTACATACATCAACAATTCCTTCATCTAATCAAAATGCTTCATCAGGTAAGTTCTTGCTCTGAGCAGATATTTGAATCTTAACCACATGAGTAGGAGACATATGTTTTAACATGTCCACCAGTATTTCATAGCCTATACCTATCATTGAAAATAGATAATGTGGTGTGTCACTGGCATGTGCTACCAACAGATTTTAAGATAAACCAAAATGTTATATCAAATTCTAAATTTTATGTTAGTGTTTAATTTTGAACAATAATGACCGAACCTTTTACCCATACTGGGTTATTTATGATGAGAACTACCCTGGATTTTGGTCGTGAAGTAGTGCTCATAATATAAGTCAAATACGTAGTCGGGTCCCTTTTTTAACAGACATCACCAAAAAAAGAATATGAAATTATATTCCAAAATAAGTAATTTAGTAGAGTTACACTTAACAAAGATCTACACGAAACATCAATATAGTTTTAAGTGAGAAAGAGAAAGAGAGAGAGAGGGACAAACCAATATCTTCCTTAGTGAAGTAGAGGGGTGCAGTGATCCTGAGTACATTGCCAATGAAGCCTCCTTTTCGTATTAGCGCTCTCATTTCTAAATACACACAGAACTTGCATCAGTAATAATCTGGGCAAAGACTACCTTATTATAGATGGGGGTATTCATCATTTATAAGTATTTTAGGGGTGAGTGTTCAATTTTTTTTTTTAAATGTGATGAAAATGAGATATGAGTGTATTTAGTGGTGCGTGTACAAAAAGGTGGTTGGAAAATGTTATAATAAGTAAAGGTGGTACTTTTCATCTGTTCCATTACATGCATTGTCTCAACATTGGCCGGGGTTTTCAGTTGCCAACTCGTCACGAGTTCATCCCCGAGCATCAGACCTCTTCACCTGGCATCCCCAATAATTGCACAATGATACCATTAGAGATTCATATTTTAAAAATTATGTAATGAATAAACGGAAACAAGGCATACTCTCGTATTTGTCCTTTAAAGAAGAAAGACGCTGTGTCAAGTACGATCCAAAGTTGAAAGCATTCTACTGAAGCTTTTCTTTTTCAATCACTATTAGAACAGCATGCCCTGCAACAGTACACAGAGGACTCCCTCCAAAAGTATTGAAATAACTTCAATTAGTCAAGCTTTTGCAATCTCAGGAGTTTTAACTGCTGCCCCAAGTGGTATTCCATTTCCAGTGCCCTGAAGATAATAACCAGAAATAGCATTTGAATATCTGGAGATGGAGAATTCATTTTATCAACTCACTCTTCAGTGTCTCATTATCCTTCAAAATATTTGGCAGTTTTTTCTCTATATTTTGACATCGCTAGTAATATTCTAGGAGTTTTAGCATATTATCTTAGCATATTGAAAAGGGGAATTCAAATAAACTGTATACTACAATAGTAGATGCTAAACTAAACGCTTAGAATGTAACCAATTACTGAGATCGCAGGAATCCTATGTAATTTGGAGCAGCGATGAACAATTGGCAATAGACAGTACACACTGAGTATATAAAATAGTAAATCAGAACACATAAACGTAAAAAAGACATAAAATAATTACACACTAAGCATTTGTGCATATTTTGCAGGTTACTACTTAGCCTACTTAAATAATTACAGTTGCTAGTCGATATTTGTAACTAAAAGGCATAAGTTTCATCACATACCTATGAAATTCTTTTAGGTTAACTTTAAAGCCTGACCAATGTCTTTGGAATTTTTGTTTATGAATTAACATACATCAGTCATTAAAGTTTCCAAATTCAGATCATTATTCCATAAATAAACAATTCAAACAATTGGTAATACAAAACATCTTCTTCTTTCTCTCTCCTCATTCTTGGAAATCATACATCTAGAGAGAGAGAAAAGAGAGGATAAATGTATATACCCGCAAACCAAGAAATCTGCAATTGTAGAAAGCACAACGATCAGTTGTCCTGAATATAAGATCTTCTAAATGAACAACACAATAGTACATTTGTCATAATTCCAAACAAACATAAGATTCTTACGCAGAAAGATCAACACATTTTACTGAACAAATCCATAAACGGGTAGGAACATTGGGGCAGTTCTTTCTTTCAAGATACTAAAGTTAAAAGAATTAAAATTTGAGCGTTGACTACCTCTTTATTATAGATAATAGAACACTTCATCAACTCCAATGACAACAATTGTAGAAACTGGCATTTATATACTACACAGAAAGAGGTAGAAATTAACAACATATTAGTATATTATATATTAATCTATGAAAATAACAACTTTGTGATCTGTTAATATATGTTCAACAACTTTAACTTTACCAAATGAACCAATCCCAGGGTCTTTCCAAGCTTGTAGTTCCATATAAAAGAATCCACACTGTTGGTAATACCATCATGAGTTGATCCAGCCATAATCCTAAAAATACACATGAAATACGAATAATTAGTCCTGATTTTGGGAATCATGTGGTGCACTCTAATGTTCGATTGCTGGTTTTGAGCGTTAGGCGGAAGCTCTTTATTGGCCGCTGATCCATCGTCAGCTTTGTCATGTGCTCCTTGAATTGCAAGAAAAATCTAGAGGTATACACAAAATCCCTAAAACCCCAAAAGCCTCAAAATAGAACACCGTACCGCCACCGTGAAACTTGTTGGAGCCATAAGTATTGAAGAGGTATGGGTATAACAGTAGATGAAGAAAAGGGGAACATAGTCAAGGCAAAATTAGAATGGAGGCGAAACGGAAGAGAGATTGGGGTATCGCGAAACAAAAGAGGAAGAGAAACGGAAGCAGGAAGAAAATACCAATTCCACACGAAGGGCAAAGAGTCGAGAGCACAACTTAACATTCATACGAAAAATAGCAAATAAATCTCTGAAGCTGGGGAAATCAAGTACTCACGCCTGTTCGAATAAAAAACCCTAACCTATCAAATGTTCAACAATAAAATGACACGTTCACATAATAAGCCTTCTTAATCTCACGCACATCACATCATAATCTTCTTCACCATCGCTGCTACTCTAGTTCGAAAGAAAAAAAAAAGGGTAAAACAGTGTAGGGAAAAAGGAAAGTGGGAGAAGAAAAGAAAGACATAAACGAAGTAAAACCAAGACCCTTCAAATTTCAAGAGTTAAACTGTAAAGAATAAAAATCACGGAGGGTAAAACCGTCCAAAAATGTTTTACAATAGTTAGCCTCTTTTTAATATAGTATAGATAAGAAAAGAGAATATTTACGATCGAAATATTAGGTAAAGTGAATTTTTTATATAACCAAAATTGAAAAAAAAAAAGTCCAGAAGCAATCACATTGACAACGAATTTATTGACTAAAAATGGAAATGAAAAAGAAATTAAAATCATTCAAACACAACCTTTTCATTTTAGTTTTCTTCTTTTATTGATTGTTAACACAAAAATAGACCATTGAAAATTACTCTTGAGTATGAAATATACACCTTTTTCTAGACACACACCAACTCTCTTTTGAAATTTATTTATCATATAAAATTTATATTATTATATGTAATAATCAATATTATTAGATTTATCAATTAATATCACAATATAAATATGAGTAAATTTTGTGTGAGATCGTTACATGACATAAAATCAATATAAAATGTGTCATTTATTAACTAAAAAATTCATTTTCAAAAACTGATAAAATTTTAACAATAGGGGATAATATTTTTGTTTAAAATGATCACATTTTATTATACTAATTATTTTTAAAATGAAAGTAACTATAAATTTTCTTAAAAACACTTATTATATTTTATTATAATTTTAATCACTATATCTTTTGTGGTCTTCACATAAACTTTTCTTCATCAATCAATATTATGATAAGAGTGAGTAAATGAAACAATATCAACAAATTCATATATCGACTTAGGGGTTGTTTGGTTGGAGACTTTTGTAGGTGAGTAATGGTAATCAAAATCATAGTGTGTGTTTGGAATGACTCTACTATGACTTTGATTCTCAAAAACTAAGGAATCAACAATAGTTTAGATATACGAGAACTATGACTTTCATTACATACATTTTACATTCATATACCATTTCCAATCCTTACAATTATACTAAATGGTCCCTTAATTTGTTAAATGAAAATAAAAAATAACGACCTATAATAAATTGTATAAACAAATCTAACTTGGGAGAAAAATAATTAAAATTCCTACGTACAAAAATGTGGGCAAAACAATAATTTTATAAGAATCAGTGCAAAATTTTATAAGTATCATTGGTATTTTCAAACCTAAACTTCCAAGCTTTGTTTTAAAAGCGAAAGTGAAAAGTTGAAGTATACACTCTAAGCGCTTTCAATTAGAACAAAACAAGCTGACTGGATTTGATTATTAATGATTCGATTGAGTTGGTATGATGTTAAAATTAAATAATACTATATAATTATATATAAAAATTAAAGATCTCATAGATAATTTCTTTTTAAAAAAATAAATAAATTATATGTACAAAAAAGTATATCTGATAAATTAAGGCTTCAATAAAAATTTTAAATGCAAAAGAATAGTCAATTATATTTTTAAGAAATAAGACAAAAACTTCAAGTTGGCCGGTCCAATTTGTGACTAGTCAGACCAGATTTTGTTGTTTTCTGGGTGCTTCAGGAAAAAAATGGTCCAACTCTTTCAGACCATTCAACATATTATTCGAGTAGTACTTCAACCCGCTTTTTAAAACATAAGTTCCAAATCTGCACTACCAGATAAAACTAATGATGTAAATATCACTATTGCAAATAATATTGCAATTTTAAATTTACGAAAATATCAATGAGTATTTTGATATCGTATATCGATATTGTAAAAAATTAGAAAAATAATAAAATTTTGATTAGACTTTTGAAAAGTTAATTTAAAATTTTGTGACTATTATAGTATTTTATTATGTATATGTACAATTTAAAATCTCAATAAAATGATATGTTTAAAGCAAATATATAGGTAATAGACTATATAAATATTGATGTATCAAATAATTGATAATATCATAAATAATACTCCCGCCGTCCTATAATTGTTTTCACACTTTCCTTTTCCGTCCGTCCCACAATTGTTTTCACACCCTATAAATAAAAATTATTACTTTAACTTATCCTCACAATCCAACTAATTTTATTATTTTAATAATATAACTTTACACAACACTCTACTTTTCTTAAAAGTTGTGTCATCTCAAAGGTGAAAATACCTCTGGGACAGAGGGAGTACAATATAAAAAATAAAATTATACGATACAATACAATTAATTCCAAAACAATATCATTATAAAGTTTAGAAATAGAAGATATAATGACATCTTTTTCAAATACTAATATTTACATCAAGTCATCACATTAAAATAATCTGAAATATAATTATGCACATGCCATTAATTAATTCTCTATCTTTCTTTCATCATAGATTGAATAATATGCATTAATTCAATGATTTTGTTGATGCTTATATTGACCGCAATATGGCATTTGTGGGGGTGGATGATGAAATAAAATTTTAAACTAAATTTTTATGACAAACATACAATCACAATATATATATATATCTATATATATATATATATATATATATATATATATATATATATATATATATATTTATAAAAAATGTGTAAAAATTTAATCTAAAAAAATTAAGATTTTTTTATACATATGCTATATTTTACCATCTATCTGCGATATTTTCCAATTTTCGTTCATCTTTGTACAAGTGAACTGATATCGATATTTTATGATAATATTACGATATATATCTATGATACTCTGTAAAAAAATACATTATACCTTAATATCTACTCCCTTCGTCTTACTATAAGTTGCTCATTTTGCTATTTTCGTCCGTCCCACTATATGTTGTTCATTTGCTCTTCTACCTTTCTTGGAAATTACTATTCACTTTTTTATTATTATTATTTTCAATACCCTTTACATTATTCCCATTACTTTTTCACGTTTCCCCATCACATCAGATGTACTATATTAATATTTTTATACACTTTTTAATACTCGTGCCCAAAAGGTATGGACGACTTATAAGGGGCGGAGGGAGTATATCTCAATCTCAATATATTCACAATATTTTACATTTTTTCACTTTTTCCATTTTTTCCCATCACATCATCTGTACTATATTACACTTTTTAATATTCGTGCAAAAAAAATATGGCCAATTTATAAGGTGCGGAGGGAGTATATCTCAATCTCAATATATCCACAATATTTTACATTCTTTTCATCCTTGGGTAAAACTGAGTTAAATCTCCCTTCTATAGTTCTATTAACTCAATATGAGGAATAAGTTATAACTTGAAATAAAAGAGAGGTAAAAAGAAAAAGATGAAATTAACCAAGTAAGTGAAAATGCGAACTTTATTACATTTTGATGTTGAGTCATTGGAATAGAAACTGGGTGAGCCTCCCACAAAGCCTAATCTTACTTTTCCCCAAACAAGATAAGATTGATTACTTTCATTTCAGTGTCTTGCATAAAATCATGTTATGTATGAAAAGTGATAATACTTGTATATATTTATGATACTTTTGAAATTTAAGTATCACAAAAGTTCACGTGAAAGTAAAACATAATTATCTACACAATCACATGTGCAAAACGATGTATCAATGGAACATCACCTGGAGACGAGCAGCGTTCTTTCATCATTATATTCATCATCAAATGGACTCTCAGTGATGATCTTTTCGTCGAGAATAACTTCTTTCGTTTCAGCAGATGGAATCCGAAGATCTGACTCTATGAACTGCATCTCGGATTCTAGGACAGCTTCCATTCGGGCATGTTCCCTGTCTCTTGGATAAGTGCGATAGAGGAAGGTGTAAATTACACAACATAAAGACATTGGGGTTGCTACGGAGGCAAACAGAGCCTTAGCCAAAGACGTCGCGTTTTCTCTGTCCGTAAGAATGTCTTCAGAGCCTTCTGGAATGGGCTTATATCCATACACATATTGAGCCATTAGTCCAACAGTTGGGGGAGCAAACGATGATAGTAAGGATTCAAAGGAGCGGTCTAAAGCATATATACTCGTTCGGGACTTCTCAGGGACTATCTCTGCAAAAATTGGACTGTCTATGGCAAGTCATTATCGTATTCAACATCATTACATTACTACATGAAGGAAATTATTTCCCATCATCTCCCTGACTCCCTCTAACTTCAATTATTTCCTCAAAGAAGTCATGTACCATGTTATAGCTTCATAAGGGGGTGTTTTGCATAAGCTGATTTGAGTGTTTTCAAATTGAAAAGTTTCTACTTAAGTCAATCATCTAGATCTTAAAATCTAAAACCTGGGAAGAGAATGCATGCTTCTAAGTTGGGTCTGCTTTTGCTCTAGTATTAACCTTTTACAAACTCCTCAAACACTTGTCATTTTTTACTATTAAGCAATTTTTGTCACAATCACTAAATTACATAACTTTTCTCAAGAGCATAATACATTTTGCAAACACCCAATAATATGGGAGAATCTCTACAAAGTGCAAACTCATGGATTATATCACAGCAAAATTGTGAACCAGTGAAGTTGCATGAGGTGTGTGTGGATATGGAACCCTAAATTGTGTTCATTTTGAGAAAGGATAAACAGTGAGTTAAAAGGTCTTACTTGTTTGTGGCTGGAGCATTCCAAGATATGCAAAAACCCGTGACAAACAGGACAAGAGCATGCAAGACCACAGTAGATGGATTGTTTGGCACAACAAGAAAAAGAATAGCTGCAAGAGGGATAGCTGATCCCGAGCTTATCTGTGACAAAATTATCCTGCCAGAATTTGGAAGAAGCATCGACAGAAAATCACCCATCATACCCCCAAATACGCCCCCAAGGGAGTTTCCAACCACAAAAGCGCCTACTAGGATTGCAGTTTCCGCGTGGGAGAAACCAGTTAGCTCCAACCACATTGGAGCGAAGGACAAGGCTGACCAGGGAAACGAGCCTGTGATTCCCTGAGCTACTATAATTTGAAAGGACGGGATCATTATCACTGACCTGGCTTCCTGGATTAGATCTTTAATATCTGACTGGAAGGGCATTTTGGGAGCTTGGTTACTACCTTCAATACCACTATTCTGGAAGTGAGGGTCGATAGCAAATATTTTAACTAGTATCCCTACAATAACACTGACTATGCCAACAAGATGAAAAGAAATTCTCCAGCCAGAAATTCCCATAAAAGTAACCGGAGCTATCAACAATGAGAATAATCCACCAATTATTGAACCAAGATTGCTGGTAAGTTGCAGCCAGCCAAAAGCCAGCCCACGTCCATTATCAGCAGTTGAATCAGCTACAAGGGACTGAATTGCAGGTGCAACAATAGCGAGCCCTATCCCATTCAAAGCTCTTGATACTGCTACCTGTAGACGATATTTAAAAAAATTATTAAGATGAGTTGTTTGTTAAGGTCATGGGGGTCATTTTAGTACATCACAGTAAAGGTACCCCCACCCCACCCACCACATTCATTTACATATAGATGAAAGCCTGGAACTTCTAGTCCTCTCTCTTTGCACTCCTTAGCCTGCAATCCATTTATACGTGGAAGTATGATTCATATCCAAAAGAAGCCCTTCAATCTTGCGACTAATCCTCTTTTTTCTTTTTTTGCAAAGACTTTATTTCTTCAGGTTGCCAACAAGTAGACTGCATCATAAACATATACTCCATCATTTACATGCCATCTATGATCTATCTACTGACTGATTATGCAAGGACTACAAAGAAGCAAGTCATTGATGAAAAGAATGTTGAACGATTCCCCAGGAAATAAAAAAGACATATTCAGCAGCATTACCTATCAATACAACTCAATAAAAGAACACAAAATTCGGTATCCTGCATGAGCATTTCATGCTTATCCAATCCCACAAACTTCTGCCAGGATGCCTCTATTACAGAACAATAATAAATTCGCCTAACAATCTTTTCTAGTTCACTTTTGCATTCCTCGGTAACAGTCATAACGATCAATCATGTCCTCAGTTTATGACAATCTCATCGTGTTCCAAGAACTCTTGAATAGGTCCCAATAACTAAGTATACTTTTCTAATTACATCCATATTATATTAGATTATGACTGAAACTTCTTATAGCAAGCAAAATGCACATCATCACCATACTAATTAACCAACAGTTCATGACAACAGAAATTCAAGAACATGTATACATTTTCAAATATCTCAAATGAACATCATCTTTAACGATATTTATCACCAACTAATTAAGTAATACATTAATAAAAAGCAATGATGGGCTGCTAATTCAATGCAGGTGATCATTCACAACATATCCACCGGGGGGGGGGCCCCCCCCCCCCCCCCCCCCCCCCCCCCCCCCCACCTGCAACACGATACACACTCTCACACACAAAATCCTTAACTACCCCAATGATCCAAATTGAATTACCTGAAAGAAGGTGGAGGAGAAGGCAACGAGGAAAGTGGCGGCAGCCCAAAGGAAAGCCCCATACGCGATGACGTGGGCCCGATTATGTCGGGACGCCAAGTAAGCCGCTAAGGGGTAACAAAGAGCTTGCACCATCGATCGGAAAAGGGTCAAAAAGCCAAGCCCGGCAGGGCCAGAGTGGAGTGCTTCCCCTACCTCTTTGTACACTCCCGGTAACAATGATTCATCTGCTCTTTCCATTATTCCTGCTAGATTTACCAGCACAAGCGTCAACGTCTCTGGCCTCATCTTTTTACAATATCGAAAAATCTCTATCTCGTTTTTCTTTTTTTAACCGCCTCCTTCTACGCATATATTTTCACGATTTCAAACTGCATGTTCATCCTGATTGGATGGATGGGCGGCGGACGGCGGGGCGGCAGCGGAGATGGTGGAGAATTTTGGTTTTGATTTCCCAAGAAATGGAAATCGCGGGTAGTGTGTCAATAGTCAAAATGGGGTGACGATAGCTACGCATATTCGCAGTGCACGCTGCACAGCCGCCGACACGTCAACAGCTGCCTGAAAGGGCAGAAAGGTCATCTACTTGGAGTCTTGGTCCTCTTGGACATATATTTATTTTTTTCTTTTATTTTTTCGATTTTTAATTTCATTGATAATCGCAGAGAATAATATTGTGGGCCGAAAACTTTCGGTAAAATTATTTGTGCATCACTTTTCTCTTTAAGCAATTCATTTCTGGAAAAAGAAATCAGATATATTTTGACAATTTGGGGGTACTGATCCGATTTCTGCAAAATTGATAATTCGAAAAACAGAAAACACCTAATTATTAATTTTTTACTTCTATACCATTGCTAAATATATAAATCAAATTTGTAAAAAAAAAAAGTGGTGTAGATTTCCAAGAAAATAACGTTATTTAGATTTTTTGGAAAATAAATTATAACACAAAAGAAATTTATACAAGAATTTCAATTTGGAAATGGGAAAAAAGGAAAATAGGAAATGTACAGTATAATCTTGGGTGGGTGTACTTTTCCTATAAAGAGTGTACTCAATCTGTGTGTACCATCAATAAAATTGGGAGCATTTTTCTTAGGCTAGACTTTTAGGCTAACATTGACACTAGCTTTTTTGAAAAATACACCATTTAAAAAAATATTCGGTATTTTTTTATTTAAATTTTGATAAATTTTTCGGAAAAAAAATTCGAACACTTTTTCAATTTTATACTACTTTTGAAAAAATTATCGAACAAAATGTAGTGTATTTCTTAAGAAGAAGTGTATTTCCCAAAAAGGGTGATGCGAATTTGCCGGACTTTTATCACGCATCTATAGATGACAAGGCGGGTCATTAATTTAGGTTGCCCAAAAAGAATTAGCCCGGCCACAATAGGTCCGTCAACTACTTGGGCTTGGGCCAATTTTGGCTAAAAAATATTGAGTTCTATTAATAGTTTGCTAGATTGTTTATCTATTAAACTAAACACAATTATATATTTCTTGTGTTCCATAATAACTTTTACATCCAAAAAATAAAAAATAATTCACTCTCACAATACTTATTTTTTTTCAAAATATTTTTTAGTTATTAATCTAAAAAATTAATAAAACAATTTTTCATAAAACACGTGTAATTCAAAATCTGAAAAAATATAGAGAATGGAGGGAGTATACATTACAGAATGGTTAGCCCAAATTTTTTTTTTTTTTTTGACAGAAGCCAACTCCAAGCTACAGATCAATTTTTGCCACAGAAATCACGGAGTGATACTTCTAATCCTTTTTGGGATAGCATCTTCTCTCCATTCATGAGGAGTAGAAGTCTTCCTTGCTATTCTCGCCAATTCGTGAGCCACCCTATTTTGTTGTCGTGAAATGTAATAGACGTCTCGCACTAAGCCGTCTTCCAATTCCTTCCATATAAGCTGTAAGGTAGCACCCTCTGGGCTCAAGCATTCTTCCCTTCTCACAACCATCTGAACTGCCTCGAGGGAGCCTGAACAAATAATAAAAGCTGAAGAATCTGCCTGTTTTCCTTTTTGGATGCCGTTGAGGATGGCCTTCAATTCCGCTCCCCACACTGTCCCTGGATAGTTTATTTGATGTCCACCTGCTGTTTTGATAAGGCTATCATTATCAATTATAACGTAGCCGACTGAAGCAAATACCATTGGGACGGAGATAATAGTAAATATAAAATAATAACTTGAGCTGTAAGTATATTACTGACTTACTGTAGAAAAGATATAATTACAAAAAATAATATTTTTATATTGTTATTTATAAAAATATCAATTGAACAAGAATGCCAGTTTCGATAAGTAGCAATTAAGTTTGACATAAAGGGTATACTTCATATAAAAAAAATCGCAAAAACTAGTGTGCATGCGCATGCATACTATGCATGAGCATTTTTACTTTAATTTTAATTATAATTTGCTATTTCCAGAAACACACACTACACACCGCACTATGTGTTTTTTTGGTAATTTGGGTATTAATTATTTTGTCTTCGGGTATTATTATTTTTTCTTGAGGTATTATTATTTGTTCTTGGGGTATCCACCTCCATTATCTAAGCTCCTTGATTCATCACAGCAAGTATAAGCTCTTTATTGTAATTATTCTATTTTATAATGTTATATTATATTAATTAAATAGTATATTATGTTATTAAAAATATTAATTATTTTACAATTATTAATTTATTAATTATTTCATGTGCTGCATCATTTTTAAGTTGTTGGTAATGCTATCTAGAAAATTATTAATTTCTACTTGAGATTTTGAAAACTATGGCTTTCAACTATGTATTTTCTTTATTTAAATGAAAATACACAATCTGTTAAGGGAAATAAATGAATGAATTAATTCTTTCGAAATTTTAGATGGGATTAAATTATTTTTTGGGGTATTATATTTTACTCTTGGGGTATTATATTTTATTCTTGGGGTATTATATTTTACTTATATGGTAAGAAAGAAATTTGTTGTTGAGGTATTTATTAGTTGTTATTGGG
>JAPKLY010000071.1:709304-740006 GCA_026898435.1 Prunella vulgaris | reverse complement strand
ATAAAATATATGTTACTATACATTAACATATGTGTTACAATCAAATAATACGCATGTTACAATCCAATAATATGCACAATAAAACTCAACTAATATACATAAACCCTATAAAATGAATTATTACTCAATAATTAATCATTATAAACATACATAACAAAAATTATTATATAAAACAAACAGATGTTACTATTGAGTTACAAGTATGTTACCTCAACATTTCCAAAGACAGAAGACTTCAAACCACCTTTATTCGGCACCCTGAAACATCCATTTCTTGTAACCGGATAAACATTAACAACAAGATCCCCATCGCCGTATAAACCAGCATCAGACTCCTGCTTACACCGAGCATGCAAATTCAAATCATCTCAGTGTTGAATCAAAGGGATAGCAGACGACAATTCAACACCTCTCCACTGAACACGGTGAAGATAAGCAATTTGAAGAATAAGCAAACATCCTGTAACATTATGAGTACCATTCATCCGAACAGAATCCACACTCTCACATAACTTGTTAAAGACATAAGAACACCAGTCAAGCTTTGATATATAGCTCACATCAACAACAGCCTTCAAAATCCTAGGATTACAAACCAAATGATTAGATGCAGGAGTAAACAATGAAGACATAACAAAAAATTCAAACAAACGCTTGAAATCATCACCACCATCCATCAACTTCTTCTTAAAAATATCAGCAAGAGCCGTCAACTTCGACGAAGCTCTAATACCATAAAGTTCACTGTATTTCTCAAGTAAAAGATTAGTTTCACCTCGGTTGAAAACAGGTACATCACAACCATCATTCCTCAGTATCATAAAAATATCATGCACATCATCTTGAGTAATAACAAAACTTCCCAAATAACCAACCGACAATCGCCAACTGTGATGATTAAAATTATCAACAAGCCACTTAAGCATTGGATACCCACTAAGCCATGTCAGATGCAAATTAAGTAAACCACTAAAACCTATGCTCCTAACAGCTTCTTTCTGAACTTTGTTCAAACTTTGAACCAACTCAAAGACAGAAGTAGGTCTACTATGAGGAGTGAATTCTCTGAAAATGAAAAAAATATTTATAAATACAATATATATATATATATATATAAATAAAGAAGCATACCTATTTGGTTGAGATGATACAGTTACAAGAAAAAACTGTATTACTATTTATGTTACTACATACAAATATTTGTGTTACGAATAAATAATATAAATGTTACAACACAATAAATAACAACACTGACAGAATTACATGTTACTAAAAAAAAAATGTGTGTTACTAAACAACACAAAACTATGTTACAGTTTATGTTACTATATAGCAAAAATACATGTTACTATATAAAAATATTTGTGTTACTAAACATAAAACACCAACTAAATAAAAAAAACAGAGCATTAACATTAAGCAGAGCATCTAACACAAAAATTTCAAACAATACGAAAATACATTTGAATAATAAAACATAAAGAAACTCTTCGCCCACACATTGATCGACAAAAAAAAAGAACAAAAAACTAGAGTTTAAAGCATACGAAAAAGCTTTCAACAAAAATACGTCTGAACACAAAAACAAGAAATATAGACAACACAGAAATCCTAGATTTCACATAGTAACATATTTTACTCTGAAACAATGGGAAAAACTTGAAACAAAGATGAAAATCTAACAAAAAATACCTTAAACTGCAAATATAGTGTCGGAAACGGTGGAAGAACCAAATGTTGATAGAATTTACTAATCGGTGTATTTATGTGGCTCTTATAACGTATTAATTCTACCAAACAATAATCTTGATAATTTGTGGGGGTTTTGTGTTCTTGAGAACAATAGAGAGAGAAAGTGGAGAATTTAGAGAGAGAAAATTGTTGTGTATTATGATTGGAATTGTATTCCTCCCCTAATAGTTACAAGAGAGGTCTTATTTATAGGTGTGCGAGTGTGAGACGGCACCTTACGAGCCTATTTGGCTTCCGGTGTTGACGAGGGTTCCTTACCCTCGTCTTGATCCCCCATACTGCTCCCCCTTCAATGTTTCTTTCTACTACATGTACATGTCCTATCTATACACTCGCTGATTGGGTTCTCGGGCTTGGCGAGCTACCCGGCGAGCTCCCTTTCCTTGTGGCATTTCTGGTGGCTATGCTGTCGGCGGATCTCGGCGAGGTCCTCCTCGGGGCAGGGGCGAGCTCCTGGGCCTTGTGCTATCTTGGGCATTATGGGGTTGGGCTCCGGCTCAACCTTCGTGCTTGCGGGCTAGCTACCCCTTTGTGGGCGAGCTCCCTCGCGAGCTCTCCTCACTTTGTCCTATTGGTAAGCCGATCTCAGGCTCTCGAGGCCTGAGCGAGCTACTATCCACCTCGCCGAGCCTCGGCGACCTGCGGGTCCTTCGTAATTATTTCGATGCCTGTTGTATTAGTTCGCCCTATCAACATTTGCCCCCCAGCTCGCACTCATCATGACTCGCCTAATGTGTGGGCGAGCTGGATTATCCTTGTGGACGAAGGCTCGAGTCTCGGGAGAACTACGTTTGGATAGGTGTCGATCTATCAGGCGAGCTCCCTTTTGGCGGTTGGCAAACCGAAGTGGTGCAAGAATCCAGGCATCGTGCACGCCTTTTTAGGCGTGGTTTCCCGCGCCCATCATGGTAACTTTTCAAATTCTTTGCAAAATAGTCCCTGCATTCTCTGAATATCGCACCTCGCCCCGACGCTTATAAATAGAGGGAGGTGAGTTCATCTCTCACTTTTCCACTTCCGAGTTTTCAGAGTAACTTCCGGCGAAGGGCATCCTCGCTCCCTACGAAGTTTTCGGCGTTCCCCAAGGTAGAAAACCCATTTCTTTTTTCTTTTCTCCTTTTTCGTTTTCGATTCCTTCGAGCTTTTTGGAAATTTTGGACATTTTCGGAGACTCTCAAATTTTTTCGACTACCCCATTACTGTAACTCTGGTGACGAAACCTCAGATGACTTCTTGGATATTTTCGTACTCCATTGAGACTATGTCGATTCATGAATCAAGCGGGACCCCCTCCAATCGTAACCCTGGGAAACAACCCATGGTTGAGGACGAAACTATCCCCCACATAGAGATTGGTTCCAGTTCCGAGGCGACCTCGGTAGCTCGCCCAGACTCTGGCTAGCAACTTGGAGAGGTCCGTTCTGCTTCGGAGGAAGGGGACTCCAGCGCCGTTGTTCGCGAGGTATGGGAGGAAGGTGAGGAGGTCGCCCACGAGGAAAGGCTTGCCAGCGGCAACGAAGGGCCCGTCGAGGCTGGCGAGGAGGTCGCCGAGGAGGTCGCCGACGTAGGCGAGGTGGACGCCGACCTGGAGGAGGTCACGGTTGAGTGGTTCCGCTCCATCGGTTTTTCGGAGCCCCAACTGGTCGAACGCTAGGTCCCCGACGAGGTTGTCCACCCTTTTGACTGGGACGAGTATGTCGCCCAGCACAGGGCGAGCTTCGAACTTCCCGGGCGGGAATATCGGGATGCGGCGAACAAATCCGATTACAAAGCAAGTGATGCGGTCAGCATCATACACGAGTACCAGCTCCCTCATCTTCGTGAGAAATATCGGATCCCGCTCGACATCTTCCTATACGCCCCGAGGAAGGATGAGCGAGCTGATGCACCTCCGGCGGGGTTGACGGCCATCAACGTGCATACCCTTGAGGCCGGGCTGACTTTGCCCTTGCATCCGATTATTGGTCGGTTCCTGCTCGATAACAATCTTGCCATCACCCAGCTCACTCCCAACGCTTGGAGTAATCTACTGGCGGCGCTGGCGGTCTTCGGGGTTGGAGGGGTACGAGAACTGGCTAACTACCGCCGAGATCAAAACTTAATTATAATTAGAAAAAAACACAATAAATTAAGTTATTAATTACCAACAATATTTAGTAATTAATAAATCCTTACTCTGTTATAGTTTAAACTACCAGCAACATAATTTTAATAAAATTAAATAAAATGATCAAGTTAAATTGGTTGTTTGGGACACTGCATTCGCAATTAATTTTGAATATAATATTTTAATCCAATTCAACATAAAAATTACTCTCTCAATCCCATCTACATGTGCAAGCTTATCTTATTTGAACATTCTCTGTGATTTTTTACATTACAAAAAAAATATTATTAATTTATTGGCACACTCACACAAATATACGTATATTTATTTATATTTCTTATCTTACTTGGGAATTACTATAGGCCGAAAGAAGCTATAAAAATCATGTCTCAATTTGAATGTACATGAATTTCATTTTTCTTAAAAGAAGACAAAGTTTATGTTAAAAAATTTAAATATATGAATTGAATTTATGAGTCGAATTTTTGATGGTATTAGAGTTTAGACTCAACCAGGTGGGTTATCTCACCTAACTACCGGACTTTTCATTTGAGTAAGTGATCTGTGTTCGATTCCTCCTAAAAACGAATTAGGAGGAAGATATAAGGTTGATTTGGAGATATTCTTGGAGTGTTTGATGACTTGGTGAACTAACTTCTAACTACTAACAATTAAACATTTACTGAACAAAAAAAATAGAGTTTAGATTCGCTCAATATCTTGGGTTCAATTCTCACTGAAAGTAACTCTTAAAATTAAATAATTTAATTAATTTCATATCCTTATAAATTTTCGAACTTTCGGATGATACGAAATACTTTCAATGTAGTAGTTGATAAAAAATACAAATTATCAATCAGAAAAAAACATAATCCACTTTTTTTTTTTTCAAAGGCCAATATACAGTTAAGTCTAAAATTTTAAAGTCTATATTACAAATGGCTCAATCACAATACAACAAATTTCGTTATAATACAATGATATTGTTATATAACCCAACGAAATTTTAGAATCTTTTGTGCTTTCTTTTTACATTTCTTTGCACTGTGAAGTAAAAGATTATGTCTCATCTAAGAATTTGAATTTTTGGGAGAGTTAGAATTAATTAATTAATTTATTTAACATTTTTAATATTATCTAATTACTCATAAATTCAATTTTCAATTTTTTCATTTTAACGGATGAAATTCAATAACAGAATAATTTAAAATGAATAGAATTATTTTTAATGGGAATCAAAATCTTTGATCCTATGCATGAATTTTTGTCTTTATTGATTGAAAAAGAATTTTGCCTCATTAAAAATCGAAAATTATAAAAAAAATTAATTAATTTATCTAATTTCTCAATAATTATATTTTACGTGAGAAATTAAATATCACAGTGTGGCCTAGACTTGAACTAAGTATCTATTTTAAAATTCTACAAAATAATTTTAAAAATAATTTATTTTAAAAGATAACTTAAAAAAATTACTTCCGTCGTTTCAGAGGTGTTTTCACCTTTGAAATGACACAATTTTTAAGAAAATTAGAGTGTTATATAAAATTATATTATTAAAATAATGAGATTAATTGAATTGTGAAAATAAAGTTAAAGTAATAATTTTTATTTATAAAGTGTGAAAATAATCATGGGTTAGGACAAAAAAATAAAGTTTTAAAACAACCGTGGGACGGGGAGTATTATAAAAACTATTTTTAGCGTTTTAAATAGGTCACTGAATGACATATTGACATTGCTGAAGGTACGTTTTTAGCCATTAGAGGAGGAAACCCATAATTACAGACCACGCCAATTTTTTATTCTCTGAAAAGGGGGTCCCATCGACATTTCACATAAAACCTGTCACATGTCATTCTATGGAGTATTTCTATTCTTATCAAATGGAGAGGTCCCACATTTCTTTAAAAATCTCCACGTTAATCATATATATGCTTCATTTCATTGTAACAATGTTAGGTAAATTTATTTAAAATGTGTCTTTTTAAAAATATTTAATCAAAACAGAGAGAAAGTGGAGAAAGTTACCAAAATAAAATCAATTTGTAATTGTATTTTCGACTTGAATTCAATCGATAGTCATAAAGTCAATTAAAAGGGCCAGCAAGTTGCATAGTCACCGACTGGTGAGGTGACATATGCGGTGAATATTTTTTTTTCAGCTGGAAACATGAAAATCGACAGAAAGAGATAAGATTTCAGGACCTTGATTTTTGTGCTTCTGCGCAGATTCTCTCGAATGGAGGAGCGTAAATTGTAGAGTAGGAACGCCGGGTGAGGAATTATCCCTATCTATATATTCCTACACAAACTTCTTCGAATCAAATTCACATTTTTTGTTCATCCATGGAGTTAATAGATCCTTAAAAGCAAATTCAGAAAACTCTTTGCTCTTCATTACAATATCTACAACAAAAAATAATGTCATCTCTCTCCCTCTCTGTGTGTGCGCGCGTGTATATATGTATGTAATATACACACACACATATATATATATATATGTATATATATCCAATAAAAAAAAGAAAAGTGTGTGTCTTCATCCCCATATTTTTAATATATTCGAGGAATATCTTTATATAAATAAATTTGTCAATAATATTATCTAACATGAGTAGATTTTTATATGAAAACAATTACAGATTTATAACAAAATTATTTGAAAATATTACATATTTAATTAAAAGTAATAGAAACTTTATTAAAAATACTAAAATTTTGTGTTAAAGAAATTAACAATTAAATATATTACATTGACCCAAATTTTTATATTTCTGATGAAATTTCTGATACTCTTGATAAAATATTCGATATTTGAAATAATTTTAATGAAAAACTTATCATAAACATTTTTATACAAAATTTTACCATTTAATACTATATATGGATCGAATGAGTAGATTTTATATGAAACATTCATGATAAACTTATTATAAAATTATTTTAATTTATAAAATATTAAATATTCGATCAAATGTATCAAAATATTCATCATGAGTATGCAAAATTCGGGTCAATAAAATTTATAAAAATTATAACATAATATCATTGACACAATTTTTTAATACTTCTGATGAAATTTTTGATACACATAGTCAAATATTTGATACTTTAAAACTGATGTTATCATGAATAATTTTCATACAAAACTTTACCTATATGGATTTTGAAGAGGCCAGTCCACGACCATTTTGGTCAACCGGCCCCCATCCAGTCTGTATTCTAGGTATAGTTGATGTTGTACTCGACCTTTTGGCGGAGATGATGAAGGCCTTTAAAGATTTAGAGGAAAAGATGGACAAGTGAGGAGGCTTTGGTGCGGGTGCGCAAATGCCCAACTTCCAGCTATGTACTTTGCCTATTCAGGCTCGAGCTCAACCATATATTAGCATAAATGCAGTAGGTTTGTATAATGAGATGTCTAATTCTATTATCCAAATACACAAATACTCCACCTACATGGTGTCTATAGGAGCAATGGATGCCACTCAGTGTCGCATGTTTTCCTTCACCTTGGAAGATTGGGCTCATCGCTAATTCACGTTGCTGCCCGCTGGAACTGTCCAATTTATTCATCAACTAGGAAACATATTTCTAAAAAACTTCTCAACCATGGTGCCACAACAAGAAGATATAAATCAAATGGAGAATATTAAGCAGGGAGAGATTGAGTCTGATAGGGTGGACACCATCATCTTAGAAGGTGAGCCGATGGGCGATGAAGTGAAGGTATTGGGGGCTGCCAGCGGACTTTGAGTAAATGCCAAGCTTTAGAAGTCGATGAATCAGAACTACCTAGAATCTTACGTGGAGTTCAGGCAATGGGCTGGCAAGGTTATGTTTAATACCGAGATTTTAGCACAAAGGCTAGATGAGTTGAAGACTACTGGGTCAGACAAGAAAGTTACCACAGGAAAGGGCTCACCCTCGAACTATGTACCTAAAAAAAGTTTTCCATCATGGCGCAACTCTCAGCTATTTAAGTTATTCGATAATATGGAAGTTTTTATTGCGGATAAGTTGAGGGTCTCCCCAGAGTACGTGTTCAACCAAATATATGGCAAAAAGTTACTGGATCACAATCCGCATTGAATCCAGTAAAACCCCGCCAACACAAAATGGAACCATTAGTGCCACTGTCACAAATATCCCGATCACAACATGTGCTCATGTCGTGATTTGCTAAGACAGCTTTGGAAGCTCTATGAGAAGGGAAAATTGAAAAAAATCATAAAATGACCAAGCAAGCAGCGAGAAGCACTGCCACCAGTCCAAACTGCATTACTAATTAAATCTAACGAGAACACATGTTGAACTGCCCACCCATGCCGAAGCAAAATGGGTTGCGTGTTATTAATATGATCACACTCATGGGAGGTTTCTCTCCTGCCACACCACTTTCCAACCATAGACAGAAGAACGAGCTGAGAACGTTGGTCAATGTCTACCAGGTTTCTCTCCCCCATCAACATAACCATGCAAGAATCTGATCTCCATGCTTTCTAGGCTGAAGACAAGATCAGGGTCATCTACCCAAACTTTGACGCCTTGATCATCTCGATGAACATCACGAGTGTGATGGTGCATAGGATGATAGTGGATAACAACACGTTATGCAGCATACTTTCCAAGATGACTTTTGACCAGTTAGACCCTACCTTCAAAAAGTACGTAGAGCCTTGCAATCAGGTCATCAAAGGATTTGGAGATGCTACAGTGAAGTCCTATGGCATGGTTAGACTAGTGGTAGAATTAGTGTCTAGTCTAGATGAAGAGGTTAAGTCATCTAAGCAATAGATTTTGTAATCATCAACCTACCCTTTGCTTTCAATGGTTTTTTGGATAGACTGTTTGAGCATGAATTCGAGGACGCAACCTCAACCCTCAACTATTGTATCAAGTTCCTGACTCCTTCTGTGTAGACGTGATTACTCAAAGGGAATCAAAAGTCTGCTAAAGCCAGTTTGCAGTACGAAAAGTCTCAATTAAATATCGCAATGTTTACCGTTGGTAAAGACTTGTTAAATGAATTCTGGATGGATATTGATCGAGTAGCACCCAACTCAATCAGAAGAATGCCATTTACAAGCAGCGGTCCAAAAGATACTTCAACTCGAAGTCCAGGATCCGCAAGTTCAGAGGCGATCTTGTCCTAAGGCAAACAGTCGGCAACCTAAAGGCGTATTTGGTCTTAACTGAGAAGACCCCTTGAGGGTAACCAGATGCCTATCCAATGGAGCTAAATAGCTAGAAAGCTTAGACGACACCCTGACACAATACCCCTGGAATGTTACACACCTCAAAAAGTACAATCAGTGACTTATTGTAATCGAATTCGCAAGCTGCTATAAAATCCATTATAACTTACAAAGGGAACCTTGCCGATATTATCGAATAAATTTTTTTATGGGTAATCCTATTATCTATTGCGACTTTGAGTTGATGGGTTAATTGAGAGAGTAGGTCCTAGCAACCAAAATACACAAATAATCCCATTATTTATTGCGGTTTCAAGCTGATATATTAATTAAGAGAGTAGGCCTCTAGCGATTAAAATACTCAATTAATATCATTATTTATTGTGGCATCGAGCTGACAGGTTAATTGAGAGAGTAGGCCCCTAGCGGTCAGAACACTCAATTATTTCCATCAATTATTACAACTTTGAGCTGATGGGTTAATTGAGAAAGTAGGTCACTAGCGACCATAATGCTCAATTAATCTCATCATTTATTACGACATCGAGCCGACAAGTTAATGGAGAGAGTAAGCCCCTATCGGCTAGAATGCTCAATTAAAATATTTAAAAAAAAGTTAAGAGTCATTTATGACAAAAATATTATCACTTTTTAATAAATTTGATAACAAGTTTATAATAAAATGTGATAATTTTTTTTTAAATGATAAGTCACTTTTAATAAAAATATTATCACTTTTTTTTTTAAATTTCATCACTTTTTAAAAATAATAAATTTTTAATTATTAAATGACATATTTTATATTAGTTTTATGTTATTAGACAGTCACATACAAAACTTACCCAAAAAAATATTATTTATCTTACTAATTTTAGAATAGTTAAACAAGTTGGTAAAAACAATTTATTGTAGAAACTAATTACAAGGGGTACTCATCCTTTACAAATCTAAACATAAAAATTCTTTCCAGGAAAAATTATAACCATAACCATATACATATCATCCCCTCTTCCTTTCAATTATCTCAAAGATGTCTCCTTCACAATTTAGTCCACCAGACATTTTTATAGACCATTTATCCAAGTCTCCATGTTTATTTCTCTACTCACCTTCCCGTGCATCTTAAGCCAATTGTATATTTGAATTTTTAAGCTCTTCACCGTCTTCCCTACCTCAACTTTTACACCATTAAAAATTAAATCATTTCTCAATCCCCAAATTGTTCCAATTACTCATATCCATTTCGTAGATGCCAGTTTCCTTCTTCCGCCACTTCCCCAATAGATATGAATGTTGCATAAAATGTTTCACCGTATCAATATAAGTTGATGTCTCTATTTTCATCCATTTGTGTATTTCATCCCAAACAAATGAACTCGTCTTGCATTTGAAGAAAGTATGTCAGATCGATTCCTCCTCTTCCTTGCAAATTTGGCATTTCAAATCTTGGTCACTGATTTGCACTCCTCTAATGTGAAGATTATCTTTTGTTGCCATTCGATAGATCTCTAATTGTCTTCCAAGCCGTAAACGTAAGTCTTTTTGGTGCAAAATTACTCCAAAGGCGTTTAAACAACTTTCTCTTTTCTGTATATACTTCCTTCTTAGATCCCTTCCAAATCCACTAATCTTCTTCATCTTGATTGAAAGCAATATTTAAAATCAATCTCTTTAACTCATTTAATTGTTTCAATTCTCACTCATTTAGAGATCTCCTCCACCTCCAATTCCTTTGCCAATGTCCTTCATTCCAGTTTCTCATTTCCTTAATAAAATTTGACTTCTGTGCACTACACTGAAATAATCTAAGAAACTTATCTTTGAGGCTCATGTCGGCGATCCAATAATCAATCCAGAATTTTGTTTTTGCCTCATTTCCTACTGATTTCCTGAAATCCTTCTTCATTGCTCCCTTTTTTTTTCCAAAGTATAAATGACACACGTCTTGCCACCAAGTTGATCCCCTTTTTGTTATGCCTCTTTGCCTTGTCAATTCTTTTGTTTCCTTCAATCCACCGTATTTTGAACGGATTATTTTCACCCATAATCTATTCTCCTTTGTGAGCAAGCGCCAGGTCCATTTTCCTACCAGGCTTTTTTAAAATCGTCTAGTTCCTTAATTCTGAGCCCTTCATCTAGTTTATATTTGCACACTTCTTCCCATTCCACCGATGAGATTTTTTATTTTTCTCCGTTCTCACCCCAAAGAAAGCGCCGTTGTATCATTTTCAGTTCAGCCAGCGTTTTATTTGGGAGCAAGAAAAATGAAATATTGTAAATCGGTATTGATGAGAAAAAAAAATTGGTAAAAAAAAATTGTCAATCTCCTTTTTTCCAAAGAAATACTCCCTCCGTCCATGAAAATTGGACCATTTTTGTTGTGCACGGTTATTAAGAAAAAAGTAGATGTGATGTGTAAAAGTGAGAGTATTAGTATTAAAAAATATTTGTTTATTGAAAAAGTATTTGATGTGATGTGTAAAAGTGAGTGTATATGTATTTAAAATGAAAATAATGATTGTAATATTTCTATTTTAGGTAAGTGGACTATTTATTGTGGACAGCCGTTTAAGGCAACGTGGACCATTTATTGTGGACGGAGGGAGTAATTAATATTGAATCATTGCAATCATAAAATTTAACATCATTTTCTAAATTGAAACCACACGCATACTTTGTATCTATATATTTGTCTTTTATTGGGAAGTTTTACCATGATAAGAAGATAATAGATTAATAGTACACTCATTTCCGCATGGATTTGCCAAATCGTGCGGGTAATGATTTCTTAGATTTCTGGATCCGACTCTGCAGTGCTTCACTATGTTACTTTCAACCATGAAAATATTTTGATTTTCTTTTTTATATATCCATCAAATATTTATTTTGGCTTATTCTTATATGCACCAATTAAACCATTCAATTCAAGTTTATTTTTAAAAAATAAAATAAAATACTACTAAAAAATTACACATGTTATTACTGAAAAATGTATCTTTAATGGTGTAACTTTTCAGTAATAATTTGTGTAACTTTTTAATAATAAATTGTGCAACTTTTTAAAAATGAACTTGAGTTGCACGGTGTAACTAGTGCACAAGAGACTTACTCATTTATTTTTTTACAGTTATCGGTATCGATATTAAATAAAATAATATTTTTATAATATTTATAAAAAATATCGATAAATATCGATATACAATATTAATATCGTTTATTTTTTCGTAAATTAAATTAAATATATTAAATATCGAAAGATTTTGAT
Source organism: Prunella vulgaris (assembly GCA_026898435.1). Lineage (NCBI taxonomy): Eukaryota > Viridiplantae > Streptophyta > Magnoliopsida > Lamiales > Lamiaceae > Prunella > Prunella vulgaris. Next base: position 727,681 of record JAPKLY010000071.1, on the reverse strand, counting down.
GAATTTCAAAAAAATAAATAATAGATAGTATATATATATATATATATTTACCACAACTGCAAAATCTGTTCAAATTATTTTTTAAATTTATGTATTAAGCTTTGTCTTAATTTATTATTAATTTTATTAAATATTTCATGTGTAAAATATTTCATAGAAGTGTTCCCCATAATATTTTATTACCATCATTATCATTCATATTGTTATAGTATTTCATTAATCACATGCTCTAATTCCTAGGGTAATAACCCACAACTTAAATTAGCAGCAACTCCATCTAGTTATTGTTATCACTATTAATTATCAATTAAAGATTAGTTGCTAGTATTAATCAATTTATTATCAATCAATTTAATATAAATGATAAAACTGTCCTTTTCCAAACGTGATTATTGATTAAACAATTAGTATTACTAAATTAGCTATCAATAATATACTTGTCAAGTATATCTCTCGAGTGTGGCCACTTTCTCAAATAGCGATTGCAAAATGATCAGCCCCACATTTGTCCCGCCCTGGCCCGTTCTGTATGAGTCAGCCCCGCCCCGTCCCGTCCTAAAAATGGGACAGTCCCGCCCTGCCAGACATTAATTTACACTTTTACTGCTTTGCCCCGCCCCTTCCTCCCATAGTATATACGTATAATATTTCATAATATATAAAATAAATTTAATATATAGTATTTTATAATATATGTAATAATTTTAAAATTAAATTATTTATTTATTTTATGTTTGATTTTTATGTTGGTTCATATTTTACATATAGTAATTTGATGAGATAATTTCAAACACTGGACGTAAGGTTTGATTAAGAATGTTAAAATTTTGATAAATCACATGAAAATTATTGAAAACTGTTTACTCCAATTCATTGGAAAATTTTACCGAACAATTCAAAATCATAAGCTTTATGCTACAAGATATATCTTAATATTTATTTTATGTAAGCTAATTTTATAATTCTTATTTTTTATTGTACGTAATTTTTTTTTTACATTTGAACAAAGTATATTTAAATATTTAAATTTCTATTTTTGAATTTTTTTATATGTATATAATTATATATATGTGTAATTTGTTTTATTTAAGAATTTATTTGATTAAAATTAGAAGATAAATAGTTCTGATTTAGTTTGATTTGAACTATTAGACTAACTTGACATAATTTTAGGAAAAAAATATTTTTGTAATGTCGTTTGTGGTGAAAACAATCTAAATCCGTTTGACTCAAAATATCTTGTACATTTAATATCATAAATACTTTTAAAAAATATTCACTTTATTCATAAAGTGATCCTCCGATATAGTGTACTAAACCACATGTAAATAAAGGTGAATACTTTTAATGGATAGAGGGAGTATTCAATATTGTGTAATCTAATATTTATAAAAATTGATAAATTTAAATTAATATATTAAGAGTAAGTCTCTTGTGCACCAAGTGCATCGTGCAGCTTAAGTGCATTTTTAAAAAGTTAGTGAAAAATCACAATTATACTTTTCAATAATAACACGTTTGACTGTTTAAAAATAAACTTGACTTACACGGTACACCAAATGTATACAAGATTAAGACTTATATTAAACAAGATAATGATAAATTGATCGAATTGATTTTATATAATATTTAATCTAATCAATACAAAATTATCAAATTATTCGAATAAAATCAATTATTAATATTATATTTATTAAAAATTATCTATGAAATCAATCTACATAGTTTTAATTATCCTATAAATATTTTAAATTAATAATTTGTAATAAAAAAATTGAATTATCTTTATAACTTTATTGTATATTAGTAAATAATTTAGAATTGACCGATTTTAATTATCATATAGATATAAATCAATCTTTTAATTTTAATAGTTATTTTAAGATAATTTATTAGAGTTGCAATATACTCTTATTAAGTCTAATTTACATCTTATATTTTAAGTATTTTTATTCAACTTTTAAATTGTATAAAAATATCATCCTACAAGTAAATTTTAATTCTTATAAAATATAAATATGTAAACAAACAAAAATAAAAAATATTTTTTATTATGTTTATCATTCTGTAAAATTCACGAGTTTACATATTAATTATGTATATTGTGAGAGTGAAATTTATGGAGGCTTTCACATCCTAAGAGTGTCAAAATTAATTGAGCAGCTTTCCTGTAAATTGATTTTGTAGTATTAAACTAATATCATGCATTCACTAATAATACAATATTTTATTGCATAAAATGCTATGTAATACATACAATGATATACATTTCCTATTATGAAACGGGTTCAATCTAAAATTTACAAAATTACATAAGAATGAAAGAAAAAATAAAGTGTGAAAGTACTTGAAGTACTTAAGAAAGTATAATACTTCTATATGTATTAAATTTTTTGAGGAGCAATTCATACAATTAATTTATAATAAAACTTTTATTTTTTTTCTTTGGCTTTTTTTTTTTATAAATTTTAATGTGGGAGTTGATTAGTAAAATTTAAATTGAATAAATTTTTTATTAGGATGTAGTAGCCAATGTAAGTGAAATAAATAAAAGAAAGATATTTTTGGGTGTAATTCCTCCATCTCAAAGTTTATTTTCATTTTCATGAGTTCATCTAAAAATATTCTCATACCTTTTTAAAAAATATATTATTTTATTATTACATTTACGATCAATCATTTTATTCCATAATAATCTCAAACAATACTTATTTTTATTAAAATAGGGCATATTCTAATAAAAATAGATTTAGGAATGAAGTATAGAAATTATTAATAAAATAAAATGTAATTTAAAAATATTTATAAAAGAGAAAATAGTAAACAAAAAAATAAAATTGGAAATATTTTACTCCATCCATCAACAAAACTTTTTCCCATTTTTCTACTTTTATTTGTCTACAAAACTTTTTTCTATTTTCTCATATGGAAACAACCCGCACTTACACATAAAAATTTGGATTCCATAATTTTTTTTTTTTTTTTTTACTTTGTCTATTATTTCAATATAATATTAATTTTTATTAAATTTTGTATCAATTGTGAATGGAATAAATTTTATGAACGAAGTTAATAATAATTTTATAAAAAACATCTGTAATTTTTCATGAGAGAGAGAGCAAGAGAGGGAAAATTTATTTACTAGTATCCAAAAATTCTAAACTTTAACCAACGACTATGCATAAATTTGGAAATATTATTTTATATATCCTTCAATTATTCTCTCTATATGCAACGGGGGTTGGTGGGGGTGGGGAGAATGGCATGTGAAAGTGTGACTCACATGGAAAATACACATAAATATCCATCTCAATTTTATTTTTATTTTTATTTTATTTAAATATTTTACATTTTACTCTTATATATTTAAAATATTTAATATTCAAAAAATAATAAAATATTTTTATTTTATTATTTAATTTTACATTTACATACATATTTTTTCTTGATTCACAAACTATCTCCAAATATAAAAGTTATTCCGAATTAGAGAACTAATATATTATGACATCATTTATTAGTAATAATTATTATAAATATAGCCACAATTATGAACAATTGAAATAAATGATTAAATAAATCGTCCATGACAGTATGCATATACTTCCTCCATCTAGTAAAAATTACATTCTTAAAATTTTATGTAGTTTAAATTTTTTTTTAAAATAATTATCTTAGGAATAATTGTATTTTTTAAATAAATATAATTTTATAAATGAATGCATAAATTACATTTTTTAATAATATATATACATATATAAAAAATCAAAATAAAAAGTGTACAAATTTAGTACTACATCTAATAAGTATAATAAAATATTAAAAGAAAAAAAAAATAGAGCTCAAACCCTTCAAAGTGCAGCAACAACAGCCACGTCACAAGAAGTCTCAATCTTCGGTGATTTTTCGACGTTTTTAATACATATCAAAACAACAAATAAATGAGTAACACTAGTGAAATCAATTGCATATAATAATTAATTTACGAATAAATATCATATAACTAAATACGAAAAGTATATTAAATTTTTAAATAATACTACCATTCAAAAAGAATTCAAGGTGCAGCACAAGAAAAATAATATATAAGAGAAAAAAATATTTTGGTATACATATATTCTATAATTAAGTAATTTTTTTTATCTAATTCAGGATTAATCTACAAAAATTAAAGAAAAAAAATGAAATTAATTATCAGGAGGACAAATCCAGGAGGCCATAGTACCTTCAGCAGCAGAAGAAACAACATTTTCCATACCTTTGTCAGCAAGATTCAAATTGTATCCACTCAAATTCTGCGAATCGACACTGTTGATATTCCCATCAAAACCAACCAAAATATCATCATTATTCCTCACTGTTTCTCCACTTTTCCATCGATTCAGATTATCATCATTACTCCTCACCTGCACTGCGGACGCAGAAGCCGTTTCCCTGCTCAGAGACCCACTCAGATTCCCGAAATTCATCGCCGAATTCGCCCCCAGTTGCAGCGACGGCTGTTGGTGAATGCTCTGATGTTGTATGTTCAATAGATGGTCCGTTGACAGTTGAAAATTGCTGGGATTATTTGAAGTGGAAGCGCCGCCCCCGCCGCTGAGGTTGTGGTTGTTATTGGGATTTCCGATGGTGGTTGTCGGCGCTATGGCGTCGATCATGGTGGAATTAAGTAAATTAGGGGACGATGAGAATGGGGATAGAACCTTGTTGGCTGCGGGCCGAAGTGGGTATAACGGGCCGAGAGTGTCCAAATTGCTGCCGGCCCTCAAGGCTGCGGGGGCGGAGAACAGATCCAGCCGCCGTGAGTAAGGGGAGCCGGAAAACGGGGCGGCGGGGATCCCTGTGAACTCCTGCACCATTTGCCTAAAATTGGAGGTGTCCGTAGTCAGCACGGTGGTAGGGGCCCGCCGTGAAGCCCGAGTTCGTTTCTTCGGGTTCTTAATCATGGTCGGCTGCGGCGGTGGAGCCCGAGGAGCGAGCCCGTCGGAGGACGACGAGCCCGGGAATGGAGCAGTAGGAAGAGATTGAGGTCTCGATTGTAATGACGACGAACTTCCGAGATTGGAATAGCTGTGATGATCAGATCTTATTCCCCGGGACCAAATCAGATCATTATCGTTGCTGTATTGTGCAGCGTGATCTAGATTCTGAGAGAGGTGAGATTGATCAAAGAAATTGGGGTTTTGATGAGAGAGAAAGGGTGGTTGGGGAGGTGCGATGGAGCTGAAATTATGAGAATGGTTCAGAAAAGAAGAGAGAGATTCTCCTCTGGAATCAAATTCCTGATCATCTCCCCCACTGGAGGACTGCATACTCCCACTGTTTCCAGAATCCATGAACTTTTCAGAGAGGGAGAGAGAAAGTGGGAGAGAGAGAGAGATAGTGATGGTTGCTTGCAAGTGTTGTGATAAAAAAGAAGACAAATATGAGAGGACCAACGGAAACAAAATTGCATGAAAAAGTTAAAGATCGATCAAATCCTCAAAAAGTTGAGATCGACCGATCTATCAATTCTTTTGCTGGAACTTTTCCCCATCCGCTTTAGAGTTCAGAAGGCTTGACGATGGTAGTGAGGAGAGAGAGTAGGGTTTTTGAGAGAGAGAGAAGAGGTGGAAAAAGGCAAAAAGATGAGAAGAAGAAAGGTTAAATAAGCAATGGCTCTGAAAGAAAGGCAGTTAATAGGAAAAGGAGATGAGGGTGGTGGGGCCGCCATTGGAGGAGAGGGAGGAAGCTGCCGGTAGGTGGCGACGGGTCAAACTCAAACACACACACTACACATATTGACAGTGAGAGAAAAATGGTTGGCCAGTTTGATGTTGAGTGTGAAAGGAAAGAAAAGAAAGGAGAGAGAGAAAGAGAGAGAGAGAGATATATAATGAGGTGTGATTAGTGTTTTTATTAAAAATTTGCGTGGATAATTAAAGGAATAAATTATAGGTGGTTAGGCTAATAAAAAGGGATTAAAGGTAGGTTAACAAGGACAAATTACAATAAGATGGTTGGCAGCGCCGCCGTCGCCGAATGCAGCACCACCCGCCGCAACCTTTTCCGCCGCCGGCTGTTAATTTCGATATCTTAATTAGCAATTGAGTATTTTTAAGTGAACTAATTTGATGCCTCTTTTGTGTATATTTATTTTCTTACTCCACTTTAAAGAATCTTAGCTCGTTTTATTGGTGTAACATCTTAACTTAGTTTCATACGCCAAATTAATTAATAGGAATAGACGTACTCCCTCCGTCCCATAATTGTTTTCACATTTTCCTTTTCCGTCCGTCCCACAATTGTTTTCACATCCTATAAATGGAAACTATTACTTTAACTTTATCCTCATAATCTAACTAATCTCATTATTTTAATAATATAATTTTAAACAACACTCTACTTTTCTTAAAAAGTGTGTCATCCCAAAGGTGAAAACACCTATGGGACGGAGGGAGTATAAATTTACACAAACATTTATGAGTTAAGACCCCATCATCGTGCTTTTGTGTAAATTCTGATCCTTAGATGATATATACCAGCATACATATATAATACGTACGCTTGTGTATAATCCAAAAGTCACTATCCAGCACAGAAGAGTCATACACAGGACATGATTCTAATCCAACATTATGTACATTGTATAATACAGAATTTAACTAAGGATGGTGGGCGTCGTCAACAAGATTCCAATCAGAAATTCCGGCAAAGAATCCTGCAAACAAGTACATAAAATAGACATGCAAAAATTAAAAGAAAATAAAGGTAATGTAAAGAAAAGACGAAAGGAATTGAGGAATTACCTGGGATGTTGAGTTGCAAAACCGGTCGCCGGAGTGGTGAAGATTCCTAAAAGTCGTCGAAAAGAGCCCGAAGATGAGATCACCGGGAATTCTAGAAGAGAAATGGTGAATGAAGAAGAAGATGAATAGTGCTTAGAAAACCCCTATTTATATGTTCGGGTCAAAGTGAAAGAGGGAAAAGAATTTCAGGGACCAAGTTGCAAAACATTTGAAAAGTCTCTGAAAAGGCACACCTTTTCATGCGACTGATTGGCGCACGAAACGAGGAGGCGCCTTGTTTTTCGGAGAGTCGCCTTAATTACCAAAGAGAGAGAGCGCGAGCAAGAGGGCGAGCACCACGTTACTCGCTACGTTGCTCGCCCAATTGCCCGCCCAGTTACTTACTTACATAAATAAAGATCAATTCCAGTATATACTTTGATGTCAGATTAAAGCATATACTGAGGGGCAAATGTTGATAAAAGGATCTAAGCTTGAAGATTAGATAATAACCAAAGTATAAACAAGCAAGAATGTATAAGCTGCTCGCCTACGTGCTCGCCAGGATGCTCGCCCACATGCTCGCCCGAGCCTAGAGGTGTCAAAGCAACAAGCCTACGTGGCCATTCCCCAGTTGCTCGCACCAATGCTCGCTGTGCTGCTCGCCATATTGGTCGCCCGAGGCTCTGAGTATGACAAAGCAATAAGCTTATGAAGCCAGGACTAGGTTGCTCGTCTTAGTGCTCGCCCACCTGCTCGCCCCCGTAGTCGCCTTCAGCCTGGATATGACAAGGCAGCATGTCAGTAGGATAGGCCTACGTTGCTCGCCAAAGTGTTCGCTCCCTTGCTCGCTGCACCGCTCGCCCTCTTGCTAGTCCCTTCTTCGAAGGAAAGAAGGTTCAAGATGTCCAAGGAACCTGCATGAAAGGTTCGAATCATAAGGCTGGAGTTAGTGGAGCAAAACTTTGAGGGGGTGACAAGTGGAGGACACTTGTCACCCCCAGAAGCCATATGGCTTAAAAAAGTGCCACCTCACTAAATAGAAGATATAAATACTTGTAATAAACACATTTGTAAGGATCTGAAATCCAAATACAAAGAGCTCACTTATAAAATTTCTCTCTCTATAATTCTCTCTATATTTCACTTAATAATTCTAGTGATCATCTTTTAATTATTGTTTGAGTGATTTCCATAGACCAATTAGCCACATAACATTACAATTAGTAAAATCATTCAACAATTTAGCGCTAGAAGGAGGGTGTCGAACCTCCGTCGATTGAAGAATTCGATACTCATTCTTCATTATTTCTCAAGAACACCAGGAACGCCCCTCGAAGTTCGGTAAACGTTTTGAGGAATATCTTCAATTGTGAGTGTTTTTAAGAATTTGTAATCTTCGAAAACACGAGCTAGAAAAGATTTCTTTAAAAACTCATTTACTATACTCAATTGTCACCGAAAATAATGACGAGACATACGTACGAAGCCTCCCACGATGAATCCCACACAATCTCGACGAGTCGAAGGTGGAGAGGAAGGGGACCACCCGGACACCGTCGGACTGAACAAGCTCGTGTCCCGGCGTTACCGGCGGCTCCAGTCGGTCAACAGATTGAAACTACCATTGAATCAATGGTTAGAACACCCGAGGACATCGAGAGAGCGATGACCACCCTGAAACAATTACAAAGGCAGCAGATGGTAGTGGCACGTCAACCGGTGATTCAGGTTGCCCAGACTGAGACGAGACATGATACTCGAACAAGCTACCATCCTCAGGAGGAAGAAGCCAGTAGTGGACGTGTCGTACCCGAAAGTTCAAGAGGCAAATAAAAAATGTCTGATCGCCTCGGACCACAACCCCAACGCTCAAACCAGCGACCAGCTGGGCGACCAGCTGACCAAGCATATGACCAACCTGAACGCCTTGACGGGTTACAAGGCGATAAGCGCAGTAATCAAAGTCATCACTCAGAGGGTAGAAGGTCGGAGCATTCATACCGCCAAGAGCCTTGCGAGTCTGATGCCCGGCATCAATGTAGGCCTGTGCAAGAAAGGTTGAGGAGACGGGCATCCGAGAGGTTAGGACCAAATGCTGCGAGTAACCTACAGCGACCACACCGGGAAATCGCCCGAAGTGAGGGACTGTCGGGGGCAGCACGTCATCATGAGGTGCACCCGAAACAGCCTCGAGGAGGGGGATCATCCCGTGGGTCGTCAGTTCTAGAGATCGAAAAGTTGAAGAAAGCTGTGGAGGACTTACAACACCAGGTGGCCATCAAGGACAAGGTGGAGACGTACACGTCACTTCCAATATCACCATTGTCACCAGTCATCCTGACGGCACCCATTCAGAAGAAGATACAATTTCCTTCATTGGTGTTGTACGAAGGAGAGTCTGACCCCAAGGTTCACATCTCAAAATATGCCGATTATATGTTATCAATGGGGGCATCGGATGCGACGCAATGCCGGAATTTTCCTTTAACTCTTGGAGACCGTGCACACAGATGGTTCTCAGCCTTGACACCTGGATCGATTCAATTGTTTGGGCAGTTAACCCGGGAGTTCCTGTTCCACTTTTCGGGATTTGGGACGTATCTGACACAAAAACACAGGTTGGCCAACATCTCGCAAGGGGCCGAGGAAACTGACCAGCAATACCTGGAACGGTTTGATAAAATCCTTTTGGAAGGTGAAGCGGTCAGTGAGACACAAAGGTTGTGGCAGTCATGGCGGGACTGCGTAAAGGAACGGACCTGTGGAAAGAAATGCATCTGGCTTGTCCTAGTACATACGCCGAGTTCCGCCACAAAGCTGGTGTGTACGTCGCAATGCAAGAAGCAATGGCCAAGCAGTTAGGTCCAGAGACTGATGACAAGAAAAGTGGTAAGAAGCCCAGTGGTAGTGGTTACAAGACCCCTAAAAATTTGAAATCATTTGGGGACACGACGGAATACAAAGAAAAATTAAACCAAGTGTTGACTACCTCGATTGACCACGTTTTCACAGCCGTGAAGGATCAGGATATGTTGGCTGCACCCCGAAGGATCAGGCAGGACCGGAGCAAGCTAAACCCAAATAAATTTTGTGCGTATCATCAAAGTATCGGGCACTTCACTAGTGAGTGCCGTGATCTGTTGAAGCAGTTATGGAAGTTTTATGAAGATGGGAAATTAGCCGAGTTCGTCAAGAAAGCTCCGGGGAAAAGGCAACGTCAGACAAGACAGGAAGCCTCAGATGATGAAGGTAGTGATGAGGCAGAAAGGGCCCCAAACAGACAAGTAAGAAGAGGTCCACCAGCAAGGCCGATGCATCTGGAGCCGAACCGAGAAATCCTTGTGATTGAATAAATTGGTTCGGCAGGAGGAATGATAGATGGCCGTCCCACATCAAAGAGGCAAAAGAAGGCAGAAATTCGGGCGGTCAATCAGGTACAGGAGATGGGGTCCGGATCAAAAGCGACTACTAAACCAACTGTGGATTTGACTTTCTCTCAAGCAGATCTCGAAGGGATCCTTACACCGCACAACGACTCCTTGGTTATCAGCGCCAATATCATGAACGCAAGAGTGCACCGACTGCTAGTGGATACTGGAGCCTACACAAACATCTTGTTCAAAAAGACACTAGACCAGTTAGGAGATTACGAATCCTACATAGAGGATTGTAATCACAAAATAGTGGGATTCGGAGAGGCTGTGACCGTCCCACTAGGTGTAATAAGATTGCCCGTAGAACTTGTAGCGCTAGAGGACCCGGAAAGGAGGATGACAAGGTTGTTAGATTTCTTAGTCGTAGATCAACCATCCACCTATAACGGGTTCCTCGGCCGCCCTTTCATTTCCGAATTTAAAGCCGCATGTTCTACTTACTACTATTGTATTAAATTCCCAACTCTTAAGGGTGCAGGTACGGTCAAAGGAGATCAGAAGAAGGCGCGAGAATACCTATTAACTCTGAAAAAGCCCGTTAACCAGGTGTTAGTGTTTGAAGATCCAATATCACAACCCTCCACGAGCGAGCCGAGTGGTTTGGATGATGTCTCAATAGACACCGAAATGATGGAAGTGGACCAAACGTCGGAGGACATGGCGATAGATAATACACTACAGCAAGACCGGCCGAACGAGGAGCAGATGGTTAATAACCCAAAGAATCAAGATCAAGATCTTGCAACCATAGCCAGAGAGAGTGGGGAAATGGAAGCAGCGCCGGAAGTTCAGACAAAGGCCCCGGAAGACATTGAGCCCCGGTTGGGCTATGAACCTATCCCGGTGGAGATGGAAATGCACCTTGAAGGACCAATTGATGATCCCAGGTGGAAAGATAAAAAGCGACGCGCCACACCAGTGGAGGAGCTCAGATCCATACAAGTTGATCCAAATAAAGAGGATCTAGAACTCTTTATCGGGTCGGAGTTGGAGGAACCTTATAGAAGCCGGATGGAGGAATTCCTTCGGGCAAACCTCAATGTGTTTGCATGGTCACACGAGGATATGACCGGCATACCGGTGGAGCACGCGTGCCATCGCCTGAACATAGATCCCACGAAGAAGCCTGTCCGTCAGAAGAGGAGAAAATATGGGCCAGACAAGTATGAGGCATTGACCGGTGAGGTGAAGAAACTTTTGGACAATAAACTCATAAAGGAAGCACTATGTCCTCAATGGGTGGCGAACCCTGTTTTGGTCAAAAAGCCAAATGGAACATGGAGGCTAAGTATAGACTTCACAGATCTTAACGCCGCATGTCCAAATGATAACTTCCCTTTACCCCACATCGACCAGCTGGTAGACAATACGGCGGGACATGAACTAATGACGTTTATGGATGCCTTTGCAGGTTATCATCAGATTGCCATGCACCCCGATGATCAAGAACATACAGCCTTCTATACAAATAAAAATTTATTTTGTTGGAAGAGGATGCCCTTCGGGTTGATCAACGCCGGTGCCACATATCAAAGGTTAGTCAACAAGATGTTCGACCAACACCTTGGTGACACAATGGAGGTCTATGTGGACGACATTGTTGAGAAGAGTCTTAGAAAAGAAGACCATCTTGAGCACCTCAAGCAAGCGTTCAACATCATGAGGGCGTATAACATGAAGCTTAACCCAAACAAAAACAGCTTTGGAGTACAATCCGGCAAATTCCTGGGGCATCTCGTAAGTCAACGGGGCATAGAAGTCAACCCGTCGCAAGTCAAATGTATCCTAGACATGGGACCACCGAAGGATGTACCGGCAGTTCAAAGACTTACCGGATGCCTCGCGGCACTCAACAGATTCATATCCAGATCCGGGGACAAGAATAGACCCTTCTTCGAGTCTGTCAAAGGCAAGGGCATCTGTAAAAGAACCGGGAAGACCAACTATGTGTGGACGGATGCTTGCCAAAAGACGTTCGAAGATATAAAGAATTACCTCAGTAATCCCCAGATCCTGTCAAAGTCGGTGCCAGGAGAAAAGCTGTACTTATACCTGGCGGCATCGGAAGTAGCCATAAGTTCAGTCTTGGTGCGTGCAGAAGGTAAGGCGCATCTGCCAATATATTATGTCAGCCAAGTGTTACATGAGGCGGAACTACGATATTCCCCGATGGAGAAATTGGCATATGCATTGGTGATGAGTGTGCGGAAGCTCCGGCCATATTTCTTCGACCATCAAGTGGAAGTTTTGACAACATTTCCCTTGAGGCAAGTCTTACATAGACCTGATACTGTCGGACAATTACTAAAATGGTCACTAGAAGTCAGCCAGTATGGTATAACATACACACCCCGAACAGCGATCAAAGGGCAGGCTCTGGCAGACTTCATAGTAGAGCTAACCTACCCTCAAGATCCGACGAGGGGACGTGTTTACCCATGGCACCTCTATGTGGACGGCTCAGCAACAAGTTCTGCAGCCGGAGCGCGTGTCGTCCTGATAAGTCCCGATAAACAGGTGTTCACCTCCGCAATAAGGTTCGATTTCTTAGCAACAAACAACGAAGCTGAATACGAGGCACTTATCGCGGGTTTGAGACTATCATTAGCTGTGGGGGCAACTAGACTTCAGGTTTTCGGAGATTCACAGCTAATCATATCTCAAGTCCGAGGAGAGTACGAGGCGAAGGACCGACAAATGATCATTTACCAAAGGATCGTTGCACACCTGATATCAAAGTTTGAGCAAGTGTACATTGAGCAGATCCCCCGACTAGAGAACACCCAAGCAGATGCTTTAGCCCGGTTAGCCACAAGCACCGGAGAACCAAGCATCTCAGAAGTGGTGGTCACAAAGTTAATTAATCCTTCAACATTTGATTATGTTAATCAAGTGTTGAAGAGGGGGCAACAGATAATCGATAGCCAACAACAGTCTACCGATGATTGGCGAACACCTATCGGTAAATACCTATCCAACGAAGAGCAGCCAGGAGATCCATGGGAAGCACAGCGGATTGTGAAGCAGGCCGCGAGATACACAATGGTCGAAGGGCAGTTATATAAAAGAGGAATCTCACTCCCATTACTCAAATGTCTTTCTTCGGAAGAAGGACAGAAGGTGTTAAAGGAAATCCATGAAGGGATATGTGGAGGACATGCTGGGGGGCAAGCCTTGGCTTACAAAACCATCAGGCAAGGGTATTATTGGCCAACACTACGAAAGGATGCTATCAGATATGCTAAGAGATGCTTGAAGTGCCAACAGTTCGCTCCGAGCATCCGCACCCCAGCACAAGAATTGAAGTCAGTATATAGTCCATGGCCATTCGCTAAATGGGGTATCGACTTGATCGGCCCATTCCCTCCCGGGAAGGGAGGGGTAAAATTTGTAGTGGTGGCCGTGGACTATTACACTAAGTGAGCCGAAGCTGAAGCTCTAACGACGATAACCCAAGAGAGGATGATAAGCTTTATTTGGAAGAACCTGATATGCAGATTTGGGTTACCACAGTCGATAGTCACGGATAACGGGAGGCAGTTTGATGGAAGTAATTTAAGAGACTTTTGCACATCTTGGAACATCAAGAAACATTACTCCACACCATATCATCCTCAATCAAACGGACAAGTTGAAGCAGTGAATAAAATTTTGAAGCACATCCTAAAGATCCGGTTAGAAGAAAAAAAGGGTAGTTGGGCCGACGAGCTTCCGGAAGTCTTATGGACTTACAGAACGTCTTACAGAATAAGTACCGGGGAGACACCATTCACAATGGCTTTCGAAGTTGAAGCAGTCATCCCAGTAGAAGTCCAGCATCGGACATGGAGGATAATCGAATACAGTGAGGAAGCAAATGAAAATGATATGGCGGTAGAAAAAGACTTGATTGAAGAAACAAGAACCTTGGCAGAATTGAGGAATGCAGTCTATAAGCGACGAGCCGAGAAATACTACAACTCGCAGGTAAAAGATAGAAAATTCCAAATTGGTGACCTGGTGATGCGAAGGATATTAGCAGTCCCGACTGGAGTATTTGGTCCGAAATGAGAAGGTCCGTTCAAAGTAACAAAAAGTTGTCCAAATGGGACGTACGACCTGGAGGATATGCAAGGTAACTCTTCGGCATACACATGGAATGCGACACACCTCAAGAAATTCTACCAATGAAGACTTATATAAATTTTTCAAGAAAACCTTGCTTGTCCAACATGTATAGGGGCAAGCAGGTCCATAATAGATGGAGGCAAATCTGTAAAGTTATTATTCTATTGAATAGAGAGGTTTCCTTTCAAAGTGATGTATCAAAAGATGTCTCAAGTTATAAGCTCTCAAGACTTACGAGTCCACATTAAAGGCAAGGTATTGAGACTAACCCTAAGGTTATACCATTAAAAGGGAGTCCTTACCAATCAATAAGCCTACATCCAAAGAGATGAAAAATAAGGTGTAAATTCGCGATTCCATAAAAAGGAAAAGTAAGACGAATCAATTAAAACACCGTACATCAAAAGCGAGCACTAAATAACTAAGACAAAAGTATCAACAGCAGAAGCAGATATAAGCGAAAGCCAATAAAAGAAAAACTACAAATGCATTAAACGGCAAAAGGTGTTCGGGTACAAATGGGGCGCCTTCGAGGGCGAGGAAATAAAAGTTTCAATACATCGCAAAATTATAAGTAGAAACGTCTTCAAGGACGTTGAGTCAAAAGGTTGCAAACGTGTTTCAAGTTTCAATACATCGCAAAAGTTTTTACTGATCGCCAGACTGGTCGCCAACATGCTCGCCAGCATGGTCGACAGCTTGCCCGCCAACTTGTCCAGCTTGCTCGGCCACCTGCTCGCCCGCCTGTCCGCCAGCACCTGAAGGAGAGAGACCAGGGAGGACTTCGATTGGAGATAGACCCTCAGTGTCCACCATCGCATCGTCCTCAGCATTAATCTGAAAAGGCGGATAGTTTCCACCGATGATCTTAAGTGTCGAAGGCACAGCACTTAAGTCAACTCCCATCTCCTCGAGATCCCCGATATCCACCACCAAACCTTCCTTAAGAGGACGTTCGGTAAAGAAGTCGGTGAACTCCTTCTTCAAGGCTGTCCAGGGGTCCTCGTTCTCACCAACAGTATGGTGGTAGGCCCGAAGATTCTCAGCAAAGGCATAAACAAAGCCAAAGTCAGAGGACTCCGCTCGGATATCCGCAACGGCTTCAGCGGTATAGCAATCAGTATGGGCAGCCTTAAGATCAACGAGTTCGGTCCGGGTGGCTTGAAGTTCTTTTTCTAGCTCAGCAATCTTTCCCCGGGCAACCCTGCTCTCCTCCAACTGTGCCCGGACACTTGCCAGCTCAACCCGGAGACCCTCAGCTTCAACCCGGGTCCTCTCAGCACTTGCAATCGCCGATTGCTCGGCATCCAGAGAAGCCTTAGCTTTGGCCTCAAATGTGGCAACTCTTTTCTTCATCTCGTCCCTCTCCTTCCTTAGGCTATCATTCAACACCGCGTATGACTTCTCCAACGTCACAGCCTGCTCGATAGCACGTTGAGCGGTGATAAGGGCACCACTCGAGTGATGCATGGCTGTGCGGATGTTATCAGTCAACGACTGATGATGGATGATGGCGTCTTGGGGTTGGGTCCAGTGACGGACAGCAGACTCAACAGCTCCTCGAACCGGGCCCTTGAGCTCATTAAGAGACTTTGGAGGACGGGCAAGTGCAAACTGGTGGACCAGCGGGCTACGATGCTGATAACGTGAAGGGTCATACCTGCTTAAAGGGCCATACAAGAAAATGTTAGAAGTATGAACATGTTATAAGTATGAACATGTTAGAAGTATGAGGCTCATACCCAGCTGCCCGCTCCTGGTCCCATCCCAGGTATATGATGTCAGTTAACTGACCGATCGAGCGGATAGATGCCGGGGCAGTCGGGGTGCCAGTGGAAACGGGAGGAGTAGACTCCAGAACCTCGACCCGACCTAATCCTCCCGAACTTGGAGGCCTTGAAACCCTCGCCCTCTTGGCCGCCTCACTTTCACGCTCAACGCGTGAACCGTCACCCCATTGTAATCGGCGACCGCCACCGCTCGGGGAGTCACCCAGAGTTTGTCGAGCTTCGGTGCGGGGGGCTCGAGAGGGGGCAGAGGATCGTGTGCTCGGCCCGGTTCTAGCAGTCTTCTTGGTAGTCTTAGCAGCAATTTGAGCTGCTAACACCACGGATGGGGGATCCCTCTTGGTACGTGCCATTCCAAACTTCTAGTTAAAGGTCTTGAAGGATGGAGGAATGGCGATGGTAACTTCTGCAGCAATAAGCATAAAAAGAGTTAGAAATTTTGCATGAAATCTCAATCTCACAGCAATAAGCATAAAAAGAGTTAGAAATTTTGCATGAAATCTCAATCTCAAAAGTACAAGACAACCTTACCTGCGGGATGGGCAACCTGAGCTCGTAGGTGGTGAGGGGTTGTGATCAGCCCCGAAGCAATGCGGCAACTGGGCTTGTTTAGATAGTCAAAAGTTATGTCCTTCTTGTTCCGGCGACAAACGAGAATACAGGTGAACTTGAATTCTTCAGACAAGCTCGTTTTCTTCCAGCGCTGAGGGATCAAGCCTGCAATACAAAAGAACAAAGACATCAGGCACAATATCAAAAAATAATGTTCAAAACATGCAAACAAGTCCTACGCTGCAACTCGCCAAACTCAGTAGGGGTCATAATACGTCCCCCAAGACCCTCATTGTTGTCAGGAGCCCGCCAGTCACCGCCGATAAAAAAGAATTGTTCCTTCCAGTCTCTCACTTTGTTGGGCAGACCCTCAAGGATCTTCATGTCACTCCTAGCCTTCAGGTAATAGTAACCCTGGCCCTCCTCGGAGCATTTGCTTAGGCAAAGGGTATAATTTACCTCCTGGGGGGTCAGGCGATCCTTGTACTTCTCCAAAGCAAAGACAGTACAGATGGATATCAAGTATGTCCAAGCATTGGGCGTCAGTTGGGTGATCGCCAGACCCGTCGTCTCCAAGAAGCGACCGATAAGAGGATGGAGTGGCAAAGTTACACCGGCAGCCAAAGTGTGAATGTTTATGGCTGTCAGACCCTCCGGGGGGTAGTCAGCTCTTTCTTTCTCCCGAGGAGCGTACATCGTCACATCGCAAGGGATGTGATACTCTCTATGGATACTGTCAAGGTCATCCTCGTCAATAACGCTAACTACAGTGTTCGCCTTGTAAGGGGTACGATCGCCTCTCTCAAGTTCCCGGTATTACCGAGGAGGAGTCGGGAAATCGGCAGCGTACCGATCATAGTACGCTCTCCAGTCGAATTCTTGAGCGACACCTTCCGGGATAGACCTCTCGGACATGTGAGGTTGTGGGAAGCCAACAGATTCGAACCACTCAGTAATAGAGTCGCCGCTATCATCACTACTAGAGAGTGTCTCTACATCCTCCGTATCATTCCCCTCTGGGCGAGCAATGGGCTGCTCGATTTCTTGCTCGCCCAGCTGCTCGCCGGCCTCCTCGTTTGCTTGCTCGCCTCCTTTCTCCAAAAATCGATTTACCTCCTCAACAGCGGAATCAGACCCCGCCAGATGGACCGAGGACAAGCCCGCGATCGGGCCACCTTCCTCTATGTTCTCCACCATGGGCCGTTTGCCCGGATTCCGGTGAGAAATCGTCCGGCTCGAGGATGACGACATGGATTCGGGAAGAAAGAGGAAAAGACAAGGTTGATCCTAGGGTGTGATTAACTAAGGATGGTGGGCGTCGTCAACAAGATTCCAATCAGAAATTCCGGCAAAGAATCCTGCAAACAAGTACATAAAATAGACATGCAAAAATTAAAAGAAAATAAAGGTAATGTAAAGAAAAGACGAAAGGAATTGAGGAATTACCTGGGATGTTGAGTTGCAAAACCGGTCGCCGGAGTGGTGAAGATTCCTAAAAGTCGTCGAAAAGAGCCCGAAGATGAGATCGCCGGGAATTCTAGAAGAGAAATGGTGAATGAAGAAGAAGATGAATAGTGCTTAGAAAACCCCTATTTATATGTTCGGGTCAAAGTGAAAGAGGGAAAAGAATTTCAGGGACCAAGTTGCAAAACATTTGAAAAGTCTCTGAAAAGGCACACCTTTTCATGCGACTGATTGGCGCACGAAACGAGGAGGCGCCTTGTTTT
>JAPKLY010000071.1:651895-704304 GCA_026898435.1 Prunella vulgaris | reverse complement strand
ATATATATATATATATATATATATATATATATATATATATTGGTAAAGCCACAATTATTTGATGCCCAATTTTCTCTTCGTATGAAAAGGTGTAGAAAAATAAAATAAAAATGGACGTAGGTAGTTTGTATATATTAATTAATTTTAGATGAGCCTAATTAACCTCAGTTGCTACATATATACTATATGTTTGAATATTCTTCTCCCCAACAATCCTCACATTATATTCGTCCATATCTTAATCAAAGGCTGATTGATTTGTTGATTAAAAACTATTGACAATTAAAATATATAAAAAGTTGGATTGATTAGTTCAACCACATTCAGTTACCAGTGGCAAATAAAAAAATTAAATTAAAATAAAATTTCTGTGTATCTTGCTCAGCTCTTCTTGTGTGCACCCATTCCTCCCTCTTGTGAGTTATATATATATATATGTATATATATTCTTGGTCTCGTATGTACCACATGTATCGTGAAATTCAAGTCTATTTTTAAAAAGTTACATTGTGAAAGTTCACACGTGTTATTATTGAAAAGTAAATTTTTAAAAATACATTTTTCAATAATAATAATATATGTAATATTTCAATAGTATTTTCTGTAACTTTTAAAAATTACACTTAAATTGCATATATATATATATATATATATATATATATTCCATCTTCAATAAGTCTAATATGCATTTGTTGTGTAGTTCATGCACTTGTTTGAACTAAAAAAATATAAATTCATTATACTAAAAAGTATAACTTGATTACATTAAAAAATTTATACTAAAAATTATGTAAATATTTCAGGTAATCAGACCATAACTTTTAGTGTAAACTATTTCAATTGTTGAGGGTGTGCAACGTGCACCAAATACACATGAGACTTTTGTGTTATTGAACACTTTAAATATTAATTTTCTTTTTAGACAATTTCTTTCTTACAATGCACTAAAAAATATCATTGTATTTTAAATTTAATCTAAATATAATTCTATTTTAATAATAAAGTTTACAAAATTATTTTTCTTAAAATATGTGTTAAAATAGGATAAGGGACGGATAGCGTGTGTTGATAAAAGGAGTTAAGCTTAATATTTGAAGAATAGTTAAAGTGAAAGTAGGCTGAAAGGTAAGTTGCTCGCCAGCTTGCTTGATCGCTTGCTCGCCTGGCTCAGGGATGGCAAGGCAACAAGCCCACATGGCCACACCCGAGTTGCTCGCCACCTTGCTCGCCAGCTTGCTCGCCTGGCTCAGGGATGGCAAGGCAACAAGCCCACGCGGCCACACCCGAGTTGCTCGCCACCTTGCTCGTCACCTTGCTCGCCAGCTTGCTCGCCTGGCTCAGGGATGGCGAAGCAACAAATCCATAAGGCTGAGACCAAGCTGATCGCCTCACTGGTTGCCCAGATGCTCGCCAAGTTGTTCGCCAGACTCAGTAGTGACGAGGCATCAAGCCATAAGGTCAAGCCAAAGGTGCTCGCCACCTGCTCGCTATGTTGCTCGCCCGGATGATCGTCCTTCTCTCAGGAATGAAGACACAAGATGTCCAGAGAACCTAGGAGGAAGACATAGGTCGTTAAGGTTAGAGTTAGTGGGGCAAGTCATTAAGGTGGTGACAAGTGGAGGACACTTGTCACCATCAGAGGCTATGTGGCCTAAAAACATGCCACCTCACTAATAAGAGAGTATAAATAGGTGAAAATACCTCATTTGTAAGGATCTGAATTTCCAAATACAAAAAACATCTAACAACTTTTCTCTCTCTACAGTTTCTCTCTCTTATATTCATAAATTACTACAAATTATATCTTTGATTATTGTTTGAGTAATTCCCTAAGATTAATTAGCCACATAAACTTTCAATTACAAGAATTGCTCAACAGCGTGTACATCAGTAAAATTTTGAGAGTCCATTAACTGATTGAAGTGATTTGATTAATAGATCAATTTCATCTTAAATTTATTTCGTTTTATATGAATTTATTAATTTCATTAGTTATTTTATTAATAGATACTAACAATTAACATTTATCGATTAAAGAAAAATCAATAATAATAATAATAACTGCACTCTTTTAAATTGCATGATAAAATTGGTTTACAAGAGAAATTCTCTATTACTTCCTCCACTTTTTTTAATAAATGTCATTTTAATTTTTTTACACCTTTTTTTTACATACATGCCATTTTAATTTTTTTACACCATATTTTTTTAATACATGCCATTTTTATTATTTTTCTTCAAAAGATTAATCCTATTATTTTAATATCTCAATTTTAACCCTATTAATTTCCAACTCAAAAGATTAATCTTCCACAAATATTTTTGTTTGATCTCTTACCCGCAGTATAGAAATTTATTGGTCTCATTAATTAAGGATATTATTGTAGTTTAAATATTATTTGCAAACTCCATTTTGTTAATAAAATTAATTATTTGAAAATAATCAAATTATATGTTGTTTGCAATA
Organism: Prunella vulgaris; assembly: GCA_026898435.1. Classification (NCBI taxonomy): domain Eukaryota; kingdom Viridiplantae; phylum Streptophyta; class Magnoliopsida; order Lamiales; family Lamiaceae; genus Prunella; species Prunella vulgaris. The sequence goes on along the minus strand of JAPKLY010000071.1, from coordinate 701,837 downwards.
ATTTTTTAAGCACTTAAAATCAACTATGACAAAACAGTTGAAACTTGATTTTTGATTCTCTAAAATCAATTTTAGAAGAACAAAATATAACTATCTACATAAATAACTATACTACCACTAATAAGATTGATTTTTTTATAAACACATTATATTCTCAATTTATTTTATAATCACTTATTAACAAATACTCACTATTTTTTATTTTACTATAAAATTAATTAATAACATTCCTTTAAAGTGAATAGAGTTTTAAAACACACCCTAATTCTAAAAAATCTTATATGAAAAAGTAGTGCATATCATAAAAATGGTCTACATAATACTTTATCAATATCATAAATCACTTTTTAATAAATAAAAAAAAATAAGTCCATAAAAATAAATCTTATATAAAAAAATAATTCATATCATGAAAATAGTCTAAACAATACTTTACCAACTACATATCTACGTTAAAAGAAACAGAGGGAGTATCATTTTGGCGCATCTCACAAGATAATAGTTCAACGTTGTCTCAGATTTGGTGGTCATTTTGAAAGTTTTTTTTGGTTTGATACAATGATATACTCCCCCGTTTCACTATAAATTTTTGTCATTTTCGTCCGTCTCACTATATGTTGTTCATTTGTTTTTTTACCTTTTCAGGAAACTATTATTCACTTATTTATTAATCTTTCAATACTTTCACATCACATGTACTATATTAATATTTTTATAATCTTTTTAATATTAGTGTCCAAAAGTTGTAAGCAACTTATAAGGGGATGAGAGAGTATATTATTTCAAAATATATCAGTCACATTATGAATTAATATATGAGAGTTTTAGTTGATTTGAAAGCGGTATTTAGATAAAATAAGAATTATGATCTCAATAAAACATTCACATTAATAAATATTTATTAAATAATAAATAATATTTTAAAAAATTATTAATTATATAAATGCTATAAAATAAATTCAAAATATGTTATTTCCTTGAATTGGTTCATAAAGTAATATCCAAATTTAGAATGGGGTTGAATAGATTTGATAGCTCTTAACTTATTTTTTTTCTTAAAAACATGCTAGTTTGAAAACAATAACAAGACTTCAGGTTTTTTATTTTTCGAAATTAATGACTTGATCAGCCGAGTTCGCAATGATTTTTATAATGCGAAAGAGTTCTACTGAAAAATCTTCTTGGGCAAATCTTTTTGTGCAACAAATAATAAAAGCAAGAATATAAATAAGAACAAAAGATTTATAGCGGTTCGGACAAAATCTATCTTACGTCCTCTCTCCTAACCAACTCATTTATGAGGTATCTTCGTACTCACTCACTACTGGTTTGACAAGCCATATGTTGTTTCTACAACTCTAATCAAAACCTTCAATGAAAAACGTTGTGATCAAATTTCAACTTCCGACTTTTACAAAGTTTAGAATAAAATTGAGCTATTTTGAACTAGAGCGAGTGCTATAAATTTGTTCAGAGTTTAAATTTGATTGCGCTTGTGTTTTTGTTCGTGTGTGTTGCTATCCTCTAAAATGTAAACTTATAATTCATTTCTATAAAAAATTTTACCTTTAAATATAAAATGTTCAACTTAATTTGATTCGAATAACAATAATAACTCTATAAATATTCAACTCAATATAATTCAAATAATAATAATAATAATAATAATAATAGCTCGATATAAATATTTGACTCGATTCGAATAACAACAGCTGAATAGCTGGCCAAAGGTAGTAATGATGTATTCCCTTTGGTATTGCTATTGGCCAACCTTATCAAATCAAATCGCAACTTTAAAGATCCGAATTCTGTATATATGTTTTAGCAAGGAATATTGAAAATTGCGGCTATTGTCTTCCTCTTTCTTATTTAATAAATATTATTATTTTCTTCTAAAAAGAACTTCAACCACTATACATTTGTCATTTAATATTCTCACTGTTGCATTATAAGTTACTTTCAGTTTAATATTTCAAAATAAAATTTTAATTTCTTAAAAAACGACACTTTATATATTACTCCCTCCGTCCATAAAACTTTTTCTCATTTCTTTAGGGCACGGTATTTAATGAAAAGTAATATTATATTGAAATGATATATAAAGTAAGGAAAAAATATGAGTATTGTGGGGCCCAAAATTTTATTGTGAGTGTGGGTTGTTTCCAAATAAGAAATGAGAAAAAGTTTTGTGGACAAACAAAAAAAAAAACTGGGAAATAGTTTGGTGGACAGAGGGAGTAATAAATAATACTCCCTCCGTATTTCTATAAGTTGCTCGTTGCTTTTGGACACACGAATTAAGATAAAAGTGAAAAAATATAAGTGATGTGACGGAAAAAGTGAAAAAATATAAGTGATGTAATAAAAAAAGTGAAAAAGTATGAGTGATGTGATGGAGAAAAGTGAAAAAGTAATGAAAATAATGTAAAAAATATTGAAAATAATAATAAAGAAGTGAATAGTAGTTTCCAAAAAAAGTAAAAAAGCAATGAGCAACTTATAGAAAGACGGACGAAAATGGCAACATGAGCAACTTATAGAAAGACGGAGGGAGTATCTTTTTTAAACTATTGACCTTTGTTTATTTATAACTTTTCATTCTTTTTCATAATTTTAACAAAAGTCAACATATGATCCACTATTTAATACTCCCTCCGTCTCATAGGTGTTTTCACCTTTGGGATGACACAATTTTTAAGAAAATTAGAGTATTTGTGTAAAGTTATATTATTAAAATAATGAGATTAGTTGGATTGTGAGAATAAAGTCAAAGTAATAGTTTCCATTTATAGGGTGTGAAAACAATTGTGGACAGACGGAAAAAAGAAAGTGTGAAAACAATTATGGGACAGAGGGAATAATAAATAAATAAATAAATAAATATATATATATATATATATATATATATATATATATATATTAAATAACTAAGAAAGGATAATGATTATTATTCGCATTGGCTAGTGATTCATCCTAGCCAATTTGAGTTCTTAAATATTTATTAATATCATTTAATTTACCGTTAAGATAATATATTCAGTAATTAATATTCAATCGATTTCAAAATAAATATCATTTTACAAAATTTATCAAATTAAAAAATATAAAATTTTAACCTAATATATCCTATATATATTCTTAAAAGATCTATTAAATATTAATAATAGTAAAGTTTATAAAAATGGTTAATGATAAGTTTATCATGAACCAATTTTAAAGTATCAAATATTTGACTAGGAGTATCATAAATCTCACCCGAAGCATAACAAATTTGAGTCAATGATATGATGTTATAATAGTTATGTATTTTATTGGCTCTAACTTTTGATACTCCTGACGAATATTTTGATATATTTAATTAAATATTTGATATTTTAAACAATTTTATGATAATCTTATCATGAATTATTTTCAAGTAAAACCTACTCATTAATAATTTATAAAAGATCTCTTATATTCTGATAATAACCCTTGTTGATCTGGCGAACTAACACTATTAGCATATGGATAATTACCAAGGTTTGGCAGGTCGCCGGGACTCACCCGGATCCGCGGAAGTGTGGAGTTCGCCCACTTGGGGGGCAGCTCACCGGCGTAGCTCGCCCCAGAGCTCGCCCTCTATCCCCATGAAGACCTCGCCGAGGTCCATCATCATACGGCGCCCGTAAGCCGCTCAAGGCACTTGAGCTCGCCCACCAGCTCGCCTGGACCACCGGAGTCCGACTCCGAGCTCACCCAGGAGCTCGCCTCCGAGCTCGCCTGTTAGCCGATAGGATCCCGATGGTGCGCTTTTTTTCCCTCCGTCCAGTTTGTCCACAAGGGTGGTTTACGGCGAGGTTTTTAATGAGGCTCATCTAGTCTAAGGCATAGTAGTAGGATGAGGCACAACATAGGGAGCAGTGTAAAGGACCAAGACGAGGGTTACAGACCCTCGTCAACACCGGAAGCCATATAGGCTCGTAAGGTGCCGTCTCACACTCGCACACCTATAAATAAGACCTCTCTTGTACTATTCAGACAATTCTAATACATCTCCCACATTATACTTTCTCTCTCTAAGCTCTCTCTCTCTCTATATTATCTCTCTAAGAATATAAAATCATAAGACTATTGTTTGGTAGAATTAATCCGATATAAAGCCACATAAACGAATACGATTAAGAAATTCTATCAACAACCCTAAAAGACGTCTAATACTTTAAATTAGAGTAAAATTCTTGTGCACTTAGTGCACCGTGTAACTTAAACGTATTTTCTAAGAAGTCATTCTTATTAAAAGTGAAAAATCATCCTTATTTTCACTAAAAAATAACTTTTATTATAATTTAACAAGGGTGATGATTCAATAGAAATAGGGACAACTTTTTAATAACAAAAAGTGATTTTTTAAAAATACACTAAAGCCATATATTGTATCTAATGCATATAAAATTAAGCCTAAATTAAGATTTGACGTAAATTATAAAAAAAATATGAAAACAAATAAAATGGTTCTTATTTTAAAATAACATTTTAATTCTAGAAGCAAACTTATTTTGAAATGGAGGAAAAATTGGGGTTACTAGGTTTCGCGTGTTGAATGAAAAAGAGGAGTCACGAAATAGTCAAAAAAAATTATGAACTTGAGTTAACGATAACTCAAATTTATCAATTATTAATTGTTATGTATATATACTATCAGTGTTATGTATATTTAGTAACACTAACATGTATGAGTAATAGTGATACGAGTTTATAATAGACCTACTCTTTCATTTCACGTGTACAATAATTTTTTAATAAATTAAAAAAACAATAATAAATAAACATAAGTTTTTGTAATCTCTATAACTACGGTTTAACATAACCGAAGTCATTTCTATTCCGCATTTTACCTTTAACTGTAGTTTAATGAACTTTTAAGTTTTAACATATTATCATTATTCTTATTATTTTATTTTATCTCATAAAATAGAAAACATACTACTATATCTTTTACTTCATTAATTTAAATACTAATAAACAACTTTAATAACAAATTTGTGTCTGAAAACAATAAAATTTAAATAGAGAACCGAAGGAGTACGCATATTTAGCTGAGTCATACAAAGATTCTTGTATAACGTCTATGAATTTTCTTGTCAAAAAAATACAAATATTTTATTTAAGTGACGCATCTTTAAAAATCCAAAGCCATATTCCCAATTCTTCCAGCTATGTCTTGGACAATCATAGTAGTAGTAGTTTCGTAGCAAAATTTTATATATATGGAATGATTTTATATATAAAATAATACTATCTCCGTCCCGTAGGAATTTGCACCATACGGGATAGCACATTTTTAAGAAAAATATGTTTTATATATAAAGTAGTGACATATGGGTAAATATGTGTATAAGTTTGTGAGTGTGCAGACAATTCAATGCTTCATTTTTCAGTAGTGTGCAAGTTTATGTGGAACATCCAAATAAGGAAAATGTGCAAATTTCTGCGGGACGAAGGGAGTACTATATAGTATTTGCAAGACTTGCAATGCTTGAAAAACTTGAGAATTATAAAATTTATTAGACTATCACATTTCATATGTATCACACAAAACATAATTCATATGATATATAGTAATATTGTCACGTTTAGAAAAACATATAGCAAATAAATTTAAAGTGCATAAAACTTATAATTATCAAAATTTAAGTTTAGCCTTCATTAATTAGGTTCATTAAATAGTCATTAGTTTTAATTAACGAGGTTGTTTTTTTAATAATTTATACAACCATATAGGTTTTGATGATTACAGGATTCTTGAATGACGTAGATTTTGAAATGCACTGAATGTATACATACATGCATACGTAAGCCATGGCCATGTGCTTATTTTATTCATGACAAATGAATATATTATTACTCTCCACACAATCTACCTACTGTAAACAAGTTTTTTTTTTTTTGATAGGAAAAAGATATTTATTGAAAATTAATGGGCATGAGAAGTAACCACAAATTTACAACATCAAGTATCAATAAACTCCCATGTAAGTTAGATTGAAATGAGCTAGAACAGCAGCTAAATCACCATAAATGTCAACATAATATTTTTAAAGGGCTCAAGCACCACTCATTAAAAGAAATTCTATGCCTCCAAGTACCACTTGCATTCAACCAACTCCAAAGCCTTGATTTTATTTCTTGCACGAGCTCCTTGACTACCGTCTTTTCACTCCGGAAAATAGTAGCATTTCTCGCTTTCCATAATGTCCATACAATGCATTCCCACAAACTAATCAAAATAGTCCTTGCATCCTTACCTTTAATAAGTCTACTAAAATGTAATAAACTTATTTCCGGCTTAGATGTAAGGACCATATTCAACCCAAGCCATTTCACACATTCCATCCAAACTTCATATGAAAAATCGCATTCGAAAAGTATATGTCTTACTGTTTCAAGACTCTCTCCACAAAAAGGACAATTAGTCATGACTTGATTTGAGATTACTTTTCGGCGCAATAAGCTCATAAAAGTAGGAAGTCTCTCCAAAAGTACTCTCCAAGCATGAATACTTACTTTCGTTGGAATCCATTTGTTCCAAATTATCTTGAACTCCTCTCTCATTTCATCGCGGTCTTCGTCCTCCTCTTTCATGAGTTGCTCATAAGCTGTTTTGGTTGAGTAAAGTCCATTTGTTGCTGCCTTCCATCTCCATTGATCTTCCTTCTCCTGTTTTAATTTTATCCTGTTCACCAAATCAATCAAAAGATTTAAACTAGAAATTTCTCTATAAAAAATATTTCTTCTCCATTGCCACTTCCACCTCCATTCTCCCTCCACCCACTCCCCCATCTCACTCACTCTTGCTGATTTCTCTATACTTAAATGATAAAGTCTAGGAAAAATCAGTTTTAATGGAGTCTCCCCCACCCACCTATCCTCCCAAAATAAAGTATCCCTCCCATTCCCAATTTCCTTTCTTTAAGAAATTAATATCATTTAATACATTCATTGATACTACTCCCTCCGTCCCACTATAAATTGTTCATTTTGTCATTTTCGTCCATTCTACTATATGTTGTTCATTTGTATTTTTAACTTTTTTGAAAAACTACTATTCACTTCTTTATTATTATTTCCAATACCTTTTACACTATTCTCGTTACTTTTTCACTTTTCTCCATCACATCACCTGTACTATATCAATATTTTTATACCCTTCTTAAAATTAGTGTCCAAAAATTATAAACAACTTAAAAGGAAGCGGAGGGAGTATTATATTTGTTAATAAGGCCATGCTTGGTATGCCATAAAAGGTGTATAATACGCATTTTAATCTTGAACCACACTTATTTGGTAGGACATACAATTATAATAAGGACCCAGATCTTATTCGGCCGACCCGGTAAAACTTGGCCCAATATTACGTTTTTTCACTGTTGTCTTCAACAAAATTTATACCACCAAATCGATGGTATAAACCTTGTATTGCTTCTGCAGTTTTCCCACCATACCTTGGTCCCAAATTGTTTCAAATTTCGATTTTAAAAAAACGTGAGCATCTCCAAGCCTTTCTCACTCAATCAACGAACACGGCGACGACGGTGCTGGAAAAGACGACTTCCTTCCGATGATATGCTGAAGAAGGCGAGTGAAGACGACGACGTTAGGTATTTTAGTCTATGTAATTGGGGATCAATTATTGGGTCTCTTCACCTCTGTAATTAGGGTTCATAAGGGTTTACACTTTCTTTGTCTATCCCTTTTTCCCTCTGTGTTAATAATTTAATTCCCAACAATTGATTTGGTGTTTTGAATTTTTCGACAGCTGCGACTGAACCCTAGTTTACATGGAAGCTTCTACTGGATTCAATGTGTAAAGTCTCTCTCTCTCTCTCTCTCTCTCTCCCTCTCTCTCTCCCTCTCTCCCTTCCTCTCTCTCTCTCTCTCTCCCCCTCTGTATGTATATTTCTTGTACATATTTCTTCTGTATATTTTCAACGCATTACTGCCAGAAATATTTAATTCGTAAATATTATCTGCAAGAGTATTGTTTTTTATGTTACCATTTGAATGTAGAAATTTGTTGTAGTTTTGATATTTAGATAGAAACAGTGATGAAGTTTGATGTTATTTCATAGCAGAGAAGCATAAGAAAGCTTCTTAATTATAATTTAATGGATGAGCGATGATGATGCTACTTCAATAGGTAGAAATTAGTAGTTTCATTGTCATATTTGTGATTTGGTGCAATGTATTCTTGGGAAAAAATGGCATGATAAACAATGATGTGAACTGAAGCAGTGATTCATTCTTTTTTAGTCAATTTTTTTCAAGTAAAACTTAGTTTTATCAAAGTTACATGTTGCTTTAAGCTATTGTTTGTTCTTGAGAACTGAGAAGGTATTTGATAGCATAGGACAAAAATTATGAGCCATGTATCTAGTGTATTGGATCATCTGCGGAAGCTTCTAATGTAGAAGATGCAATGTTGGCCATTGAAGGGTGGGCAAAACCTATTCAGGTTAACCTCCAAAAAAATGTGGTATATGTTCTTCTATTTGATATACTGAATCAGGGACAAACATGTAACTATTGAAGAGTAGGTTTGGGATTTATATCCTACAGTTTGCTTAGTCCAGATTTGAAAGAAGTGGAGGAAGGAAAAGTAGAGATAGATCCATTGAGTTCCTTTTGAGTTTGCCCAATTGTTATGGCAGAAATTTTCATTTACCTGCATCAATTTAATGCTAAAAAATAATTGAACTTTATGATTATAATACTGCAATGATAGTTTTACTTGTAAGACTGCAAGCACATCTTAGATCTTATGGCTATTTCATTTTCTTCAAGATTTTTTTTGTTATTGCCTTGTATGCAGTAACTGCTTGTTAGAGAATTTTCATTCCATCAATTAATCACCAATCTCCTCTGGCCAGGCACGTTTGAATTTGCTGAATGGTTGGTTCAACACAAGACATGGATAGAGGGAAGAAGAGTACTTGAGTTGGGCAGGTATGCATAATGGTAAATTACTTCATTTCTGTCGTGATGTTTTTGCTATTATTTGTTCAAAAGTCCTAGTTTGATCTCCAAAGATGGTGTTTAGGTTTTTGCCTTATATGCTATTATAGCTTGTAGAATTAACAATCAAAGTTTCGAGCTAACTCCTCAGGGTATTGAGCTTTAGCCATTTTCTACGTTTTTGCTTAAAAACTTGTTTTCAATTCAAAGTTCACTCAGATAGCTTTTTTGGGCAGTATCTATTAGTTTTTTGGGCAGTCACTATTAGCTTGTTTACTTTTATATGCATTGTTTAATTGTTCATGTTTAGAGCATTTTTATAGTTCTACAAATGCAGAAGTGAATTTGTCATCCTGATCCCACTTTTCTTGGTATTTCAGATCTTGAAAAATCATTTTTTCCCTTCTTCCCGAAAAAGGTAAAACATGTAATTTTTTTGCACACGAACACTTTTATGTGTGATTAGACAAAAGGTTATTAAATGTGGCTTATATCTTCTTTGTTTTAGGTATAGAAGTATCGTCTACCATGTTGTCATTGACAAAGAGGAAATTAATATTATTTTTGTTGGTAGAACGAGTACAGCGTAGGAAAAAAAATTGTGCTTTATCTTAGCACATTTTTTTCTTATGAAAACATCGCGAATAGTAAGGCAACGACAATCGTACAATATGGTAGATAAAATACCCGATCAAATATAGAAATTGAGTAGGATGTATTTGATAGGCGATCCTAGTTGCATATCGAATCTCAGAATGGATCGCAACACTTTTGCCCGACTATGTTACTTGCTACGTGAATTGGGTGGCTTAACTGATCAAAAGTATGTGTGTGTGGAAGAACAAGTATCTATGTTCTTATCTATTTTGGCTCATCATAAAAAACAACGTATTGTTGGGACCGATTATCAACGTTCGAGTCAAATAGTACATCATTATGTCCATATTGTCTTGAAAGCTATTTTGAAACTTCACAATCTCTTCTTGGTCAATCCTACTCCTGTTCCTGATGATTCTGTGAACCCAAGGTGGAAATGGTACAAGGTAAATTATCAATATGTATTTTAGATTTGATAAAAATATCATAGAATAACCACATGCCTAATCCGCACAAATGCAGGGTTGTCTAGGTGCCCTCGATGGAACGTATATTGACCTCCAAGTTGCTCCGAATGACAAAGCTCGATACAGAACTCGAAAAGGGCGGATATCCACAAACGTACTTGGAGTGTGTCACACGGAGATGAGGTTTGTATATCTTCTTCCTGGGTGGGAAGGCTCAGCTGCTGATTCTCGAGTTCTTCGAGATGCAGTTTCTCGGCCGAACGGGTTGAAGGTCCCAAAGGGTAATGTACATTCATACTATTTGTTCTTGCATAGTATTAAATTATTTGGGAGATTATTCTAATTTTTATTTTCCATTTTATCATGCATGTTTTAAGGTCGATATTATCTTTGTGATAATGGTTATGCCAATTCGGAGGAATTTCTTGCACCGTATAGAGGATGTCGATATCACTTGAAAGAATGGGGTCTGAATCACAATCGTCCAACTAATGCACACGAACACTTTAATATGAGACACACTAGGGCACGTAACGTAATTGAGCGTGCCTTCGGTGTGCTAAAGAATCGATTTGGAATCCTTAGGAGCCCCTCATATTATCCGATCAAGACACAAGTTAGGCTAATAATGGCGTGCTTCTTGCTGCATAATTTCGTACGATCTGTGATGCCTGTTGATCCAGTAGAAGAAATAGCCGAACAAAACCCACTTGATGAGAGTGAATCACAGCCGGCTGATATCATCGATATGGTAGAATCATCGACCGAGTTTAATAATTGGCGAGAAGAGCTTGCAAACTCTATGTACCAGATGTGGAGGACTAATGGATAGATGATGGAGGATTATTGTAGTTTTTTTATTTAAACTATTTGTGAGAAAACAACAAGTGTGATTCCTGTAGAAGTTATTTGTCATTTGTAATTCACTTGTCTTATTTATTTTTTCCAAGTAACTTTCGAATTATCATCTGTGCAATGTCTAAGTAGATGACATGGATGTTATTGATTTAATTTCATTAGAAAGCGTGGATGTTTAAATAATGTAATTTGTTTTGGATTTTAGTTGCCACCATTTTGTGACACTGGCCAAATAAAGTTGGATGTTTAAATAATGTAATTTGTTTTGGATTTTAGTTGCCACCATTTTGTGACACTGGCCGAATAAAGTATTACATTTGATGTGAAGTTAAATTTCTTTGTATGTTTCTTACATTATTTGATAGAATATGGACAAATTGTGTAAGACATTGGGACTACAAATTCAAAATATGTTCAATTGTGTATGACATGTGAGTGGAAGAAGAATCTTTCCTGTTATGTAGTAGTGTTTACTATTTGCATGTGAGTGCTCATCAACCCATATCACCTTTCTATTTATACGTAATGTAATTCCTCAAACTTTCACCATATTCAACTTCATTTCTACACACACAAAAATATAATTCCTAATGCCTATAAAAAATATTCCCCCACAATCCAAGTTTTTCTACTCAAGAAAATGGAGCAAAGTTTTGGATAGTTTCTTTGTCACTTGTCTAGTAGAGCAATATCGTAAAGGCAACTGGGTGAGACGATCGGAACAAAACTACCACGCAATTGCAACTGCAATTGGTGAGGTGAATGAGGTGTATGGTGAGACTTTCTCATATGAGGATGCTCTGGCTAGGCTCAATCTTCTTCAAGAACGGTACGAAACTTCCAGTGATGTCTTGGCTGCTGGATATGATGTTTATTGAGATACTGATTTCAACACCGTGCATGCTAATGAATCAACATGGAAACTCTTGTTTAAGGTATCTATTTAGTTATTTGTTATAAATAAATATTTTTGGCATCTCATAATTTTTTTTTTCCAGCATAATCATCTTGCCAAGGCTTACTACTATGATGGAGAGCCCGAATATCGCGGTTTGGAAATTTTATTCAAAAAAGTTGAACCAGAACCTCTTCCACAAAGTTCTATTCCAATTAGTCCATCTCAGGGAAACTCTTATCCCCATGTGATTAACATTAGTGATGATCATTTTCCAGCACCGGTTCATGCTACACAACCTGTTATAACAATATCCGACTCAAGTGAGGAAGTGGTTTCTCCTATGGTTGATCCTCATCTTGCTGTTGCGAGGAGATTGTTCGATGAGGCCTATGAACAATCGAGTGTGGTTTCACAAAATGCACCTCGTAATTCTGAAGCTCCGAATCAACGCCCTCCAAGGAGGTATGTTCCACGTTCATCTCAACAACCAACTACGTCGGCGACGGCATCAACTAGTTCACAATCGTCCCATTCTAACATGTCGCCCATAAAATGGTTTTGGTTCCAAGGTTGAAGCTTTGGGAACTGGAGTAGTGTATTAATAGGTCGACCTTCGCCTAGTGACTTATTTTACTTTATGTTGCATGTCTAGTATATATCTTTATTTGGGTAGCTTACGTTCCATGCCTTTTATTTTACTATTTATATTGCATGTTATGTTTTTTTATTCCCCGCACTTTGTAATGTTGTTTGAACTCTATTGTGTACTATGTTTTATCCGTCCAATAAATAAAGTCGACCTTTATATATGCAATATATAGAATGTCCCATGTGATGTCTCTAGAATGTTAATATGACCAAAACCATGTGATTTTCTACACACAAAACCATGTAGAATGTTATGCAAATTTTTACAACAAAAAATATTATGCAGTACGTAGAATATTCCCTGTGATGTTTGTAGAATGTTAAAATGGCCAAAATCATGTGATGTTCTAAGCACAAAACCATATAGTCTTTCATGCAAATTTTTACACCAAAACATGTTATGCAGTATGTAGAATGTTCTCAGTGATGTCTGTACAATGTTAATATGGTGAAAATCGTCCTACTTGTCACGCATTTAACAGCTGGGAAAAACTATATATGGCCAAAATTATGTCACATAAACTAGGCCTCAAACTTTACAGCAGGATACAATATGAAAAAAGTGTAAATTTCACCACTGATTCCACTCTAACAACTCAAAATATGTAATAATAGGCACCATTGTTTACAACAAAATAGTAATAAGTTCAAGTACTATAATTTAACAACAAAATAGTTATAAGTTCAAGTACCATCAGGTAACAGCAAAATAGTTAATAACCTCAATTAACGATTAACAATTTTTACTTATCGAAATCCCCATTTATCAACCGACGAACGTAGCGTGGACGAGCATGTTCTGGAAAGCCAATGAACATCTCAAGACGAGCAGGGTTTTTTGAGAGATTCTCACAAACATCAAGTTGTTCGTCAAACGATAGGTCAGGAATTTTTTCAACCATTTGATACAAACTTGGTTTCACTTGTGACTCGCTTCCGATGTGTTTCACCATATCTACGACACATTCATCGGATTCTTTGAAGATTACAGACAGACCATCAAAGAGTTCTTTGTTATTGGAAGATGTTGATGCAGATGGTCTTTTCTTCATCGACGTTACCTTTGCTGTGTCTATTGTAGGGCTCTGGCTCTCAACGTCCATTTCAGTTGCTACATTAGGATCACCATTGAGACACTCATTGAATGTAGGGACACTTTCATCACAGGTGGCCTGGTTGTCATCATTCACAAACTCGTCCAAAGCATCAACGACATCCTCGGCAGTCTTACCATTTGCTCCATCACACCCAAAAACCTCGATCCAATCGTAGTAGAAGGGCCAAGGTTTATAGCGCATTCCTGAAACGGTTGGTTCTTTCTGTTCCAAAAAGAACAAATAATCATTAATATGGTCAACAATCATATAAATAAAAGTAAAGCATAAATACCCTTGATAAATACCATTGAAATACCAATACCTAAACAGCTTTCGCCCAAGAAACATCCGATACATCAATGACTTTAGTGACAGGGTTGAAACCACTTCCAGTGCCACCTAAAGCAATTTGTAGGGCGGAATGGTGTCTCTTCCAAATCGTTACTCTGCTGTTAATGTGTGGCGATGCACGAATATCAGTTCCTGGTATTTTGTCACGCATCATTTGTTCCAACCTTTGTAGGTAACCCGGCCTAAAACCGTTATCCGATTTCCAATGTCCATTTGTAAGGAGCTCCTTCAGTTGTTCCATTAAGAGTTGTTCTTCCTGTTGATTCCAAGTCCTTCTCGTTGAAGTAACCTTTTTTCCTTTCTTTGACACCCCAGAGATGCTACCTCCACACTCCATAACCTTTTAACAAGATCACCACTACAAAATAGTAATTCCACATACAACTCATTATTAAAAAGTTTTGAATTGTACAACAAGCTGTTGAATATGTATTTTGGTGAGGAGAATTGAAAAAACACTGAAATGCATAAAAACATAACATTTTAATAGAATATAGCAACAACAAATTATAATGGTTTCAATTTAAGCATGACATGAAACTAATATATGGTTGCAATTTAACTAAGACATCAAGATAACAAAAGGTCCTGCCATTAAGGTCTAACTTAGAAACAAGTACACACAAGAAGAGTGATGAAGACTCAGGACTTTAGATTATTTGGCAGAAAATATAATATGAAAGGAGGTTATTAATGGAACATAAATCACACTGGTACAACATCATTAATGGAACATGAATCACACTTTTATAGCATATGAATACCACTCTTCAAATACAAACACATATGAATACATGAATGAGTATTTAGGTTTTTTTTCAATTCTACATCTTTTATTGCCAATTTGCATACAAATTATAAGCATAAATAACATCCTCGATTGAACTTTTAACAACAATTAATAAGTATTGTGAAAACTGTTTGCTTCGAGAGGATTTCTGTTCAATAAAGAAATATTACCAGAACAAGAAAAAAGCCGATTTCTATAACTTGAGTTTTGTTCTTCACTTCCAAGAGATATTACCCTCAACAACCAAGAAGCTGATATCTGTAAAAAAAAAAAAAGACGAATCAATTTTCGAGAATCCATTTATTTTTTGCACAAAAAAGACCCTAAAAACAACAGCTATGAACATAAAAAGAAAAAAATAGACGAAAAACTTTGAATCCTAGAAACGATTAACATAATACCTTCTTGTTCCAAGAAACCCTAGATCGTTGTGGTTGACATTCAAACTTCAAGACCCTTATTACTTTTTGCTCGATGTACAGTGTAAATCATAGTTCTTGCACGAACAATCTCTAAACCATATTTTTACTTCGATTAATTTGGGCCAATTTCAGATAGTCGTCGAATGGGTGCAATGGATCGAAAGGAATTGCAGAAGGGGCTGGAATGGTTCAGATGACATATGTGTGGTGTTTGTGAATTAGGTCAAGGGTAATTCAGTAAATTGAGTATCCCTCGTATTAAATTTGTATGGACTACCAAGCAACAATATAAAAATTGTACTAAGTTTTGTATTACCTACCAAACAATGAAGAGTAAATAATATCACTCTATTTATCTTCCCTACCAAGCAATAATATTTTGAAATCAGTAATAATATCTCAATTATATTATTATCCCTCCTATTTTATTATATACTACCAAACACCACCTAAATATAAAAATATTATGATGACAGGAAATGCATTTAATGGTATAAACTAAGGGCATGTTTTCAATTCACTATTAAGTAGGGAGAATCTATCACTTAAAATTCAAAATTTGCGAGAACGGTTCTTTTAAAAATAAGTGATTCTACCTTTTCAAAGAGATTGAAAACAAGCTCTGAAGGGAATGTTTGGTAGGTAATATTAGAAGTTATAAATTTTGTAAGTAAAATCCATAAAATGTTATTTGGTAGGGTGTAATAGAAAAGTTACATAAAATTAATCCTAAAAAGTAATCTCATTTGATAGGGCATAATATAGAGATAAAAAAAGTAATTTCATTTGGTAGAGTGTAATATGTAGATATATAAGAACAAAAATTACTATTCAAGTCATACAAAAATTGTAAGGTGGAAATGGTGAGATAATTTATTACATTGTGAACAGTGAAAATGGTGTAATATGACCTCTTCTTTTACAGGGTCGGCCGTATAAAAAACGGGTCAGCATAAAATTTGTACCCCCTACCAAACAAGATAAGTCAGTACAAAAATTCATATTATCTCGATAATATACCCTACCAAACACAAGCTATGAATAAATTTTACTGAAGACTTACTCATTATTCTCACAATTTGAAATAATTCAATTGAAAACAAGCCCTATCTTTAATTCTTCCCTAATTCCATGCATCATCCCAACACGAAAGCATGGGTGAAATACTTTAATTTATTCCTTTCTCCTTCTTAATTATTATCATGTTTAACTTTTTTTCTTGTCTCGCCTTGTATGGTGATGAGTCTTCTTCACGGTGTGGGTAATTGAATTTTCGATTTTATTGTAAAATTTACTAGAATTGTGTATGTATTTTTAATAATTATTAGTATGATAATACTAGTTTATAATACAAATAATTCATACAATTTTAACATTCTTTTGAGCTTGTTTTCTCCGTGGTGCTGCTACCTTTTATTTTTTTGTTAATTAAAAAAAATTAATTTTATATGCATCAAGTGCATCGTACAATTCAAATAACATGTGAAATTTTTCAGCAGTATTTTGTATAAAATTTTAAAAATACATTTGAGTTGTACGGTGCACTTGATACACACGAGACATACGCAATTAAAAGAATAAATGTTATAATTTTATTAATCATAATATGTATTTTCTTTGCAATAAATGCACGATCTTATTAAATTTTACAAATTAAAATACCTGATAATTTTTCGTTAACAATTAAATGATATGGTTGTCTCTGTAAATATAAATAAATAAAATTATATTTTCTTGTTATTCGAATAATGTCTTTAAACTACGCTTTTAGCTTTAGAATAATAACTTTAAAATATATTTTAAAGAATTATTTTTATTTTTAAAAAATAAATTTTGTTGTTGGTGTTTAATTACATGGAAATTTATGTGACATATTCGGCAGCAGTGTCATTTTAATTGTTACCGAAAAATTATTAGATATTTTAGATTATAAAATTTGAAAATATGGTGTATTATTATTATTTTTTTAAAGTAAATATTGAAATTGATAAAAATGCTAAATATTCGAGTTTTTTTTATTTTGCAATTAGCCCTATATTTTTTGGATGATTTCCACGACTACTTTGAGAAATAGAGGGAAGAAATAAAAATAATTTAGGATAAATAGATTAGGTTATAATCAATTAGGTAAATGGCGGCCGCCGACGTCAAGACCAAATCGTCGTAAAAAATTGATCAACACGTTTGGCGGCCGTCCTGACACCGACGAAACGGCCATTACTCTCTTTTTTAAAAATTATTATTTCAAGTTAAAATTAAAACTAAAAATAAAAACTAACTAAAAAATAGAAACTTAATTGAATTACTTCATAATTTATTCGTACTATATATTTTGCTATTTTATGTTTCATTTAAAAGTTGGACAATATCATATTATGATAATTTTTAACATTTTATTGACTTGTTACATTTTGTGAAAAAATGTATTTGGTTATTAACTATATTTTAAATTTATAATTTATCGTATAATGTGCATTTTTATTAATACATGCTTAGAAAAAAAAATTAATATTAATAAAAAAATATAAAAATAAAAACTTGGCACGCCTAGACGGTCTAAGCATTGGGCGGTGCTCAACCGCCCGACAACCGTCAAACACCATTTGCACCCTTGGTTATAATAAAATCATCAATTTACTAGTTTTATTTATATTGACATTTATCATTTCTTATCAAGTAGAATAATTAAATTTTTTTTATTCAAAATATTAACTTGTACATATGCATGTATGTATATCACTATAACACTTAGACAGTTAGGCTTTAGGCAGAACAGATGACCAATACAACAAATTAAAGTTTTCTACTTTGGTGAACTAACTAACTAAAATCGAGCTTTTAGGTTTTTATTTTTAACTAACTAAAATCGAGATTGTGATAACCTTCCGTGTAGCAACGAATAAAATCATTAGATTGCAAATGCAAGTTTCTTCATTTAAAGAAAATAGTGCAACATTATATATATATTTTTTTTAAATTGTTATTCAAAATGTGTTTTTGGTTCTTAATACTTAATTTTCCAAGGGAAATGTTAATATTGATCCATTAACTAGTCAATAATATAGGGTCGGTGTGTTTGTGCGTTACACACACACACACACACATATATATATATATATATATATATATATATATATATATATAACCATAACTAATATAGAGAGATTAATTAAATAAAATCAATGTACACATAAATATACATACATTAATTTGAATATAGGTTTATATAAATAATTAAATACACATTGAGTGTGTCTAGGTGCACCCATGCAACTCAATTAATTTTAAGATCTCAGGACCATCTTCTTCTTCGTTGACAGCAATGAGATAGGTTAAATTCATGAAAACGGTTATCCCTAATCAAATGCTAATGGATAAAAACTTATTTCTAGTAACACATTTGATTGGGCCATTATTTATTTCTAATGATAGCATCTAAGTCCATTCAAATAATAATTTATAATACCCAAAAAATAATTAATAAATAAGTAATATCCAATGAACAATTTATAATACTCAAAGAACAATTGATTAATACCTGAAGAACAAGTTACTAACACTCCAAAACAAGTCTAAGCAATACCCAAAAAAATAAGTCTGATAAATACACCAAGAACCCACTAATATCCCAAGAACTAGTTATTAATAACTCGAAAACAACTCACTAATACATTAATTGCCAAAAAAATACATAGTCTATCATGTTCTGTGTATTTTCAAAAAATCAAATTAAATTTAAAATTAACATGCATCCTATACACTTAGGTGCATACAAGTATTTGTGGTACACATTATATTAAACACAAAATTTTGGGTGCACCCAAGTGCACAGTATTCACTTGGAATTGAGATTCAATTAAGAGTTCATGAGATGCACCCAAGTGCACTCAAAGCACACTCTATATTAAAGTATATTGATTTTTAAATGTGGTAAGTCCTGATTGGAGTTCGAATGGCAAAATCTATAAAAGCCAGAACTTGTCCCAAACTTGTTTGACCATGTCCAAATTTCCCTGAACAGGGTGGGTTCAATGTCAATTATGTCTCACTATCATGTCTACTAATCAGTAGCAAACTAATTATCTTCATTATCACATTCACCAACTTAATCCCCCTCCTCCTTATCATCAAAATGGGGATCTCCATCACTAAACTTCTCTTATCAAGGGGCGTTCACTTCAAATCCTTAAGTGAAAAAGATAATGTGAATCATTATATATTATGATTATAATGGACGTGATGATTACATTATTAGCATTTTGTTCATAGTACATGAGAATAAAAAGTCATGGTTGATCGAGAAATAGTGATTCGACTGAGGAGAAAAAACCAAAATTAGATAATAATTAATTCATTTATCTTTTAATCCCATTAACCACTAAAATTATTTTATGCTCATTCCCATCCCCTTCTTTGTGAGCAAATTTTGAACCGAGTACATCTTAATCTTCAAACGGATATATAAAATGTGTTTAAAAGAAAGGCAAAGACATGTTTTCATAAGAATAAGGGAATATCAAACTTCTTAAACGCATTTTAATAATTATAAAGATATGTTCATCACACACACAATAAGGGAATTGCAACTTGGGTTAGACTCAGAGATTACCAGAAAGCACGAGGACTTGAGTTCCTATGATGGATGCACGACGTTTCGCAACACTTTTCCCATATACGGCTCCAGCTTCGTTAAACACAAGGATTCCCTCTCCGGCATTCTATGCAAAGTTGGCATGTCTATCAAATTCTAAGTTTCCAAGACTCTAAAACTTGCAGTCTCCGGGTATATCAATGCAGCAGCGACACACAGCTGTAGAGTTGTTAATAATACACGAAATATCGAAAACACAGCTCTTATATGTCTACTTAAGAAAACTCCAAATCTTCATCTCCCAAATATTGTTGCTAATTGAATTAACTAGCGTGAATGAAGTTTCACCCCCATTTCATCTGCCTTGTCTTGTCCTCACTTCTCCTTATCATCATTTCAGGATCCTGTAAAAGAAACCGAGCCTAACGATCAAGAATTCAATAATAAGCTTCACCAAATGAACCAACAAGAAATCTTTACCAAAGTTCCCACTTCATCCTACTACAACTATTTAACACGGATGATCGCATTCTTGCCTTGACTCAGAATCCTCGGATTATTGGTTATTCAAGAATTTAAAATTTGGCCGGGCTTAATGTTGGTCGAGAGAAGGAGAGGTCGGCATTTCACCAGCTTTTCCAATTGGGACTTCCAAAACCCACCTTCTTTCAGGAAATAAATTACTAATTCTGAATTTTCTGGAATTTTCAGATTGGGGTAAAGCTGAAGCGACTTTCGAAACAGTTTTGGGCGAGAAATTGTGTTTCTGCAGCAACGATTCAATTGCTGATGGGGTTCTAATAATCTTTTTTTTCCCCGGTTGAGGAAGAGAAAGCAACAGTGAATTTGCACAAAACATACGAATTCTTCGGAAATAAATCGAAAAACTTTCTCGCACATATACAGAAATCATGATGAGAAAATTGCATATACGTACACAAATAATGCAATTTAGCAAAAAAGTAACTTGCCTGCGAAATGAAAAAAGGATCGAAAATCCATCTCGCAAGAAATTGATTGCAAAATCGGGAAATTTGCCCGGAAAAGCAAAGCTCTGTTGATTTAGGGTTTAGGGTTTTTCAAATGGAAGAACATTAATTGAACTTTAATTTATTTGTAATTGGGCTTTAATTTATTTGTAATGGGCTTCATTCCAATTTGTAATTGGGCTTCACAATTCCTTATATTTTTCATAATTGGACTTAGCTGCTAATTTTTTTTCCTTTTCGGTGGGGGGGACACAACGACTTGTTTTGTTGGGGAGGAATTAAGAAAATGAATAATAAAAATTTTAAAATTAAAAATTAATTAAAAAATGTCATATAATATATATATATATATATAATAAATACAAACGGGTGGGCTGGCTCGCCCCAGTCTGCGGTCCGTCCTGCTCAACCCGCGACCCAAACTGGCCGGGCCATCTAGGCCTGCCTCCTTGCGGGTATTAAAATGCTTGGACCAACCCTCATTTTATTATCGCGGGGCGGGCTAGCCCAACGGGCCCTATCCATTCTGACGTCTAGCTCTAATTTGGCTAGAGTAGTAAAATCGTAAATTATGTAAAATTTAGTTCCTGGTTGTTATGATTTTACCGTGATTTGTAACTATTTAATTTTTTTTTTGAGCAGTCAATAAAGTATTTCCATTAAAATAGGATATAAGGTGTACTCCAACTCATACAATGTTTACAATTTTTTCAAACTTTGAGACATGTAACTATTTTTAAAATATGTCCTAGTTTTGAGATTTATTAAAGTTCTTATATTCGGTACCATTAACACA
Organism: Prunella vulgaris; assembly: GCA_026898435.1. Lineage (NCBI taxonomy): Eukaryota > Viridiplantae > Streptophyta > Magnoliopsida > Lamiales > Lamiaceae > Prunella > Prunella vulgaris. Next base: position 680,342 of record JAPKLY010000071.1, on the reverse strand, counting down.
GTTTTTTCAAGTCCCTCTTGAATATGATGGAAAACGTTTTTTTCCATAGTATTTCTCATTCAAAAAATATTTTTTAATATAAAATTTTGTTATTTTTTATATATAATATATGATGTGGAAAAAAATAAAATATAAAAAATAATTTCACACGTCTACGCCTGTGTGACAACATTTCACGTGCTCCGGCGAGACACGTCATCAGTTGCTGGCCGGAAAAAAAAAGTGTATCGAATCGAAACTCTTTAAAAGGTTGGGATTTTTTATAAGAATCGTGAACTCATGATTAAATTGAAAGTTGAGTAAAAGGTGGTGTATTTATATATAATTAACCAAAAAAGTATTTCACATGTGTACGCCAGCATGACAACATTTCACGCGCTCCGGCGAGGCACGTCATCAGTTGCTGGCCGGAAAAAAATGTGTATCGAATTGAAACTTTTTAAAAGGTTGAAATTTTTTACAATAATCGTGAAGCTCAGGATTAAATTGAAAGTTGAGTGATAGGTGGTGTATTTATATAGAATTAACCCTTAATAATATTATTAGTTAAAAACTATAAATCTTGAGAGGTTTAACCGAGAAAGTGTAATCTTTCCACTTTTGAGATGTGAATCCCCATATATATTATAGAGAAATGTATCCATCATTTCATCCTCTATTGATTATTGCTCCATGTTACTTTCTTCGTGGGTCACCCTTTTCAATATCAAATTTAAATTAAAAAAGGTGGAATCCCTAAAAAGCATAATATGTAATTAAGCAGTAATTTTACATGTCTTAATTTGGCTTTCCTTTTCTCATCAACAATGATATGTGTTTCTTGATATTCTCTTCAAACAGTGATCAATAACTGTTTTAATTAACTAATCATTTATGTCTTTGGTCTTACATTGTTTGGTTCGTACACAAATGGATGAACAAAGTGTTATTTGAAGAGATTGATTGGAGTAAGGATAAAATTGTGAAAGAAATTGGAGTTGGTACTATATTTGAAAGTTGAGTTGTACCACTGCAAACTCGAGTTCACATTAATTCGTATCACTGTTATATATAATATTATATTGTCATTCATATATATTATTATGGTAAAGTATTATATAAAGACAAAAACTTGTATACACCCGGGTTCACGGTGAACTCGGGTTCTCAATTATCACTGTCATGTGTATACGCTATCACTGTTATGCATATACATTATTACTGTTGAAAAATCAAGTATATTTTTATAACAGTGATAGTGATTACACATGACAGTGATACGAGTTCATGTGAAGTCGAGTTCACAAGAGACCTACTCTTATATAAATAATTTTTATGATATAAACCACTTTGTGATATAATGTTTATATTTATGATTTTTTTTGTCTTGTTACACACAATACCAACTCTATTATTATTGTAATAAAAATATTTTTTATTTTTAAATAATGATAGTGTATATGTATAACAGTAATAGTGAATTCGCGTTTATACAAATTTTTATTTTGAAAATTTTCTTTTATGCTCTCTCTCTCTCTTTTTTAACGGATCTTATATCCTAAAAAGGTTTTAAATTTTTTATTCTCAGAGTTTTGCTGAATGTAATTGGATTCATATTAGCTTATTAAATAAATTTTATTTTTACCAATAAAAAATTAATTGATTATTTACCTCAGTAGTTCAAATAAAATGACATAATCATCAAAAGACTCTTAATTTATCAAATTTTATTTTGAAAGACTCTAAATTAATTTTTAATACTATTAGTTTTGTCCAATTAGGTCCCTAAATTATTTTTCTATTTATTTCAATAAAATTTTATGTATATAAATTTTGTTTCATAAAATGCTTTTCGAAAAATTCCTTAAAGACATATTTTTGTTGAAATTCAATTTTAATAGAGAAAATGAAAACTACAATATATACTCCTCTATTTTTTTCACCCAACACAAATTTAGTGTTGAAAAAATTATTACTTCTATGGATGTGCATCGATCGGTTCAGTTACCAAACCGAATCGAATTTTGGTAATCAAAATCGAACTGAATTCACCCAAAATTGAATATTTTAGTCCGGTTTTGATAAAAAAAAAATGAAATTATCAAAAAAATGTTTTATTTTAAATATACAAATGTAAAATAATCAAAATTCATATCTAATAAAATATAAATTATACCTTTAAAAAATATAAATTGCACAAACACTCCAAATAACAATACAAACTTAATCAACATTCGAAAAAATATAATTCAGCTACGTCAAAGTCTTAAATACTACATCATCCAAACACTAAATTATAAATTATAAATAAAGTCCAAATAATCAAGAATTTAAATCAGAGTTTAATAGGATTTTAATTTAAAATTAATATTTTTTGTAAAATATTATTTATTAAATACATATTAATATTCATTAAATATATAATTAATTTGGTTCGGATATCGATTAACAGAAATAATAATGTTAAATATTCGAACCAAACCAAATATCGAATTTTTAACAAATAACTAACCGAAAAAAATAATTTATGCGTGTGTAAAGTCAATAAAATATGGGCAATTAAATTATGGTGAAAATATGATAATAAAGTAATTGTTTCCACAAGAGAAGTGTTCATAAGTTTGATGGACGAACAAATAAACTAAGTAAATATACTTTTAATAAACTCAAAAAATACTACTATCAAACTAATATATTTTAGTAAAATAGCTAACATTATTAAAAGAATACATACAACATGGCAACTAAATTTTACATTGAAACTAACTCAATAGTATGCTTTGTCTATGAAGTTTGGGACTTTGGATATGAGAAGTGTTTTGCTATACACAAATTAGTACACTTCCAAATTTCAACACAAATGAAAACATACAAATGTGACATTAAACCCACCCCACTCCCAAGTAGGATTTTCCCAACACAGAAACTCTCATACAAATTAACAGTTTAAACGATATTTTTTTTCATAATTAAAAAATAAAATTAAAAAAGAAAATTAATTGGGACTTCGATTCATCTTCATCTTCATCATCATCATCTCCTCCAACTTCTGCTCCTTGAAATCGTACTTTGAATTTGTCCCACAACCCCATTTTCCTTCCCAATTTCACTCGAAATTTCACACAAATCTGTTTCACTCACTTCTTCCCCCCTCTCTCTCTCTTCCTCCTCCTCCTCCTCCAGCCAACTCTTCGCCGGAGCAGAGCGACACCGCATCAGAAGCAACGCATTAGGCGGCGGCGGCGGCGCCACCGCCGCCTGTTCTTCTTCATCATCATCATAACAAGGCGTAGTCACTTTTCCCCTGCCATTATCCTCCTGTAAAATGGTGAACCATTTAGAGAACACATCTCCCGAATCTTGATCATCATCATCCTCGTCATCATCATCATCGGAAACAGGGACGGCGCCGAAGCATCGGAAATCGAAGCGCATGTTCCTCAGGCAGGTCAAGAACTGCATCACATCTTTCTTGAATCCAAATGCTTCAACCCAATTAGCAGCCTTCTTCTTACTCTTCCTGTGATTATGCAGCCTCTCAATCTCCTCCATCACCGACTGCCAGTTCTTGCACGAGCTCGGCTTTGCCCGGACTTTGATCTGCCCTGCGCACGTCACCTTCGGAGACGACGGCTCCGAAATCTCCGCATTGTTGTTGTGATCTTGTTTACCTTTGGCCCAAAACAGCGGGCTGCCGCCTCTGTGATGGCTGGAGGGGAGGCGGCGGTGGTGGTGGCGGTGGCGGGGGAGGGAGGAGGACTCCGGCGGCCTTGCGGGGCTGCAGATTCGCTTTGGGAGCAGGGATAAGTGAGCTCTAGATGGGAAACATACCAGCAAATCGGTTGCAGCAGGGGGTCCCCTGTTTTCTCTGCCTTTCATGGTGGATTTTGTGTCTTGGTGAAATTTTGAATTCTTGTTCTTCTTTTGGATTGGTTGCAGATCTTGTGATGAAGTGTGTTGTGTTTATTTTGGTGATTGTTTCGATCAGATTGGGTGTACTAATTTTTAAAACAAATTTGGGGGGTGGGTGGGTTGTGGACTAGGGGCACTTTTCCTGGTGTGCTTTTCTTTTTTACTTGGGTTATTTTCATTTTTTCCTACATTCTTTTTGGTGTTTGAATCGAGCTTAGCTTTTAGTTAGACTTCATATTTAATAGTTAAAAGATTCCTACATACTTCACTTGATTTGAATGAATTGATAGACCTATTTTGGTAAGTGAGAGTCACACACTATTCCTTGATTGAATGAAAATATAATAGAAATGAAAATAGTACAAAAAGAAAGTCATATTTTTTAAATAGTTGAATTATAATATTTTTTTTTATTTTTTAAAATTAAAATTATAGTAGAATCATTCCAAATGCACACTATGACTTTGATTATTATTACTGATATTCAAAAGTTCTCAACTAAATAACCTCTTAGTATAACAATTTCAATCTCCTCTTCAAATTTGATATTCTTCAGTTTCGAAACTACTTTTTCATAACATGAATCAGAAAAAGAGAGTATGCAAATTCAAGGTGAAATAATATAATAAAAAATTTATTTTATTAACTTTTGTAAATGTATAATATTTTTATTATTAAGTGTGTAAAAGTAGAATTGAAATATGACAAGTATGAAAGTAAAGTTGGGAAGGATGGAGCATTATCCCATGTTTTAACTTTGCAATGGTAGAGGATGAATAATTGAATAAATAATCTATTTTTATGAAATGTATATCTTTAATTTTTATATGAGTATGAGATGAGGCTCAAACATTGAAAGAATGTGAAAATTCGAAGCAACTTACAAAAGTAGGGAACTACTTTTATAGTTTCTTTGCCTTTACTTTAGTGCCACACAAAAATCAAATACTCAAAATAATGAGGGAAAAGTTGGTTCCCACAAGAGACTTGTTTCATCATCCTATCATGTTCTATACTTTGGTGAGCCCATGCCAGATATATCTCACTGCTATTCTATTAGTGTATATAAATAATTTATAATAATAAATTAATTTAAATGCCTTTTATTCCTTAAAGCTTGATCAGTATGTGACATATTTGTTTCGAATTTGGATCTCTTTCTATACAGAATCGGCCTATGCACGAAAATACAACTTTGTATTTTCATATTTCGATATCAAGGTTGTAGAAGTCGGAAATCGGTAATCAGATGTTTTTTGGCCGCCTAATTTAAAAAAAAATTAAAAAAATATAAAAATACAAAATTTGGGCCGTCTAGATCCGAAAACGCCTAAAATTGCCGATTTTGTAGAAATCGGGTCGGCAAGAGTCCGCCTAGCGCCTAGGCGGCCACTTAGACCGATTTCTGCATCAATGTTGGATATCAAAATTTAGCAAAATATAAATATAATATTATAATATTGTGCAGGAGTGATCCTATATTAGAAGAGATTCAAATCCATTTACTATGTGGTAAGTGGCCACTGACCAACCAAAAGAATAAAGATTCCAAGTATTGTTTGGTGAGATGGTATAATAATTAAAAACACAAGTATCATTGTTTAAAGGTTGTTTAGCTAAGCCTTTAATATATAAATGCTTCTGGGATTTCTACATTTTTTAATTCTTAAACTATTGAGATTAAAGCAAATGTCTGCAAATAAAACTAATATATTGTGATTGCAAGGAGTAAAATATTAAAACTAAGATATTGAACACAATTATTATTGTAGACAAAAACAATACACACTCTCAATCTTTATTTTTTTTTAAGAGAAACTTTGAAAATTAATAGCTCACTGCATTATATTTGATTGGAAGTGTCGATTCCCACTCTGTTTTAAGCCTAACTTATTATTATCAACCTCTTTTTATTGCAAAATGGTCCATCATTATTGTATTTATGCAATGTTTGTGACAGTTGAAAGTTAATATAAAGATAAAATGCGTGCATGAAATGTAATAATTAATTTTGAAGAATAATAAACTCTCGAAATGATATAATAGTTTAGACAAAAACTTGTATACACCCGGGTTCACGGTGAACTCGGGTTCTCAATTATCACTGTCATGTGTATACAGTATCACTGTTATGTATATTTATTATCACTGTTATGCATATATATTATCACTGTTGGAAAATCAAGTATATTTTTATAACAGTGATAGTATATATGAATAACAGTGATAGTGATTACACATGACAGTGATACGAGTTCATGTGAACTCAAGTTCACAAGAGACCTACTCAATAGTTTAATATAATGATAAAAAATTGGGACGAGTTCTCATATACATATATATATAATTATTGAGTTATGAACCTATCCAAATTCTATTTTAGATCAAAGTAATATATAAATACTTAAAGTAAAACTCCATTTTATATATGGGAAAATTACAAAATGATTCATAAAATTGACGTTAATTACAAATTGGTTCTGTGTAAAAAATAATTATATTTTTATACATAATTTTTTTTTTAATTCTATACAAATATTATGAACCAATTTATAAATATAATTACTTTTTAAAGATCATTTCACATTCGGTTTTTAAATATAATATATGTATTTAAGTGATTGGTGTCATTGATTGAAAGGGGAATGCACTTGAGAGCTTTGGTAAGCACAGGACCACCATCCATTACATTATAATATATTGCTTTAGGCTTACTCAACTTTTATTTAGGTCCATGAACAATATTTTTATTATCCATTTATATATATATATATATCACGAGAAATCTAACTTAAAAGAAAGTTTAGATTCCAACTCGTGGGTCGAGTAAACGCCAATGCTATTTATAACCTTCTATTGCAATATAATTAGGGAGTGTTTGGTTGGAGAATTTTGAAAGTAGGTAATGATAATCAAAGTCATGGTTTGTGTTTGGAATAATTCTACTATTACTTTGATTTTCAAAAACTAATAAATCAATCATGGTTCAGCTACATGAGAACTATAACTTTCATTCCATACCATTTTTATTCCTTACAATTATAATAAATGCCCCTTAGTTTAATTAGATTTTAGGATATCCATCAATTATATTCTTTTGAAACATAAGTCACATCAACTCTTATATATGATGTGTTAGAAGGAGTGTTATACGAAAAGATCTCACATGTGAGATGAATCTGATTGGTGTTTTATTTTCCCTTCAAATAAAATGAAGTTGATGCATGCTTCATATGAATTGAATAATATCGTAATTGAGCTTCATTTTGTACAAATTTTTACTATTGTATTTTTAATTTATAGTTATTGTTGGTTCACATGTTATCACTGTTTAGGCAACAAAAGCTCATGTTATTGTTTGATCAGTCATACTATGCGAGATTTTTGCATCGACCGCTGTCACGGGAGTTAGGTTAATATATATAAGTTATAGTCTTAGTCTACATTATACATGTGTAATTTAAGTATATTTTTTAAAATCATCACATTGTTATCGAAAATTACTTTTATATATACTAAAAAATCACTCATGGATATATGTGGCTCCAACCCAACTACATTTTGAAGGCAAATACGACTTTTATATATATATATTTAAAAGGATCACAAAGTTTTCCAAATAAGTTTCATAATATAAAATTGATATATATTAAATGTATTCATTGATATCATTACATGACAGTCACAGTATCATTGGACTTGTAAATTGATTACGGTGTAAAATATTATGACATAAATAATATATCTAATATAATTAAATATATTTATTGACATCATTACATGACGTTACAATATCATTGGACGTGTAAATTGATCATGGTGTAAAATATTATGACATAAATAATTTCCCTCCATCCGGAGATTTTTTTCACATGTTGAGTTGCACACATATTAAAAAAAATAAAGTATGTGATTTTGAAGTTAAATAAAATTAAATAAAAATTGTAGTTTATTAACTTTTGTAAGTGTGAATTTTTATATTTTTTTTTTGTGAAAAAGAGTTGAGATATCTATATAAAAAAAGTGTGGAAAATATCTTGGAACAGAGAGTATATCTAATAATATTAATAAATACATTAAATGATACAAATTTTATAGTATAAACAAATCTAATTGAAAACCTACACTAAATGGACCACCACTACATATATTAAATAATCTCAAGCAAGAGTGCCTCAATATAAAATATCACATACAACCCCTCCCCTCGTTTTTTTTTTTTTCCCCTTGAGGCATAAAATGCTATCTCAACTGGCCTTATTGCAAGTCTCATATCTATCGGACGCACCATGTTTTTTTTTTAATCAGGAAACAAAACTTTTATTTCAAAATGAGGACAAGAAGTACTCTCACTTTACAATTAGGGGTGGAGAAAATATTAAAAATACTGGTATACCGCACTTATCTTATCGAAAAATATCGGATTTATTGAACCAAAATTTCGATATGGTATGGTATCGTATCGAAAATTTCGATACGGTAACGGTATACAAATATAAAAATTTCGGTATACCGCGATATACCGAAATATTTTCGGTATATTGTAATATTTTGGTATACCGAAAATATTTCGATATATCGCGATATACCGAAAATTTCATATTGAAAATATTTCGGTATACCGAAAAAATCAAAATGTTCGGTATACCGTTGTCATACCGAAATTTTTGGTAAGAAAACGGTATGATTTTTTTTTCGGTATATCGAAATTTGATATATACCGAAATTTTCGATATGACAACGGTATGATATTTTTCTATATCAAAATTTTCGGTACGGTAACGGTATGACGAATTTTTTTTCGGTATGTCATACCGTCCACCCTTATTTACAACATTACACCCTTGCTATGAATATTCCCCAAACAAATATGACTTACTCCTCCATAAAACCATTTTACATTAAATCAAACAACCTTTCAGGTTAGCAAACCACATACTAATAAGAATAATTGTCCTGCAAATATTCTTAACAACAAGCCAAGACCACACTCTTGCCCTTATTTCATCTATCATTCTACATGGGTTAGAAGTAACTCCATATAAGATAAGGTCATTCCTAGCTTTCCAAATTGACCAAATAATACAAACCCAAAAAGTAGATGCTATGTTTACCAAATTATTCCCCCTTCCAAATATCTCCCCAAATTGAATAAAGTGAAGAACGGAATTTCGATGGGAAACCATTGAGATATGTTGGAATTGATAGTCCTAAAACAAGTCCCTAGACCAACACGAAAGGAGGTCACTAACTTGTTAGGAAATTGCAGCGAAATTGATCTTAGCCTGTTGGTATCCTCGTTCGTCTTTTCCTTTAGAATCCAAACATCATGTACTCAGGATCCAATCCACAGTATGATGTGTGTATTAATTTCCACGAATTGGTAATGTGTGTCAGAATGTGTCTGATTTTGGAGTTAGGAGTAGGAAGTCATATTCTGTTCTTGGGAATACTCATTCTTAGAGAATTACCTTCTGATGAACTCCTTACGTTCATTGTCCCAAGAGAATTATATTATGAGAAGTTAATTAACTTCTCAACCAAATAACCTCCTTTCTATTTAATCCACTTCAATATGTGGATAATATATATAATTAAATATATATAAATAAATAATATTCAATATTATGTACATTTCCCACTCACATATGAAGTCTAATGGTCTCTAACACATTTCCTTCATAAATCACATTCTTATTCAGACAATACCTCGTGTGACCCATGAGTGCATCGAGTTTCCATGCTATACATCCGTTGGGAGTATATAGCATCTCAATCAGAACAACTTGGATACTAAGGCAACTCGTTATACCCCAGAACTCTTATCATTTAACACCTATTGAAATATCTCTATTGAATCTCTCAAAATAGTGCATATTCAACCATTTTCGCGAAATCTAATGTATTCATATCAAACACATAGCTTGATTGACTAGTCAATGAATCACAATAGAGTGTGTTAAATAAAGAAATTCTTACTTTCTCTATAAATATCTACAGGCTCCCACTGTAGCTGCTTTCCTAGACATGTCCTGTTTCGCTCTTATCATCATAGTTGTTGGTAACATGCTAAAGTAGCAACAATAAAGTGTAGTCTTAGAAATATAGAAGAAAGTCCTAAGGGTAATCGAAATTTTAGGACTCACACATAATGAGAAAATAGAGATCCATCTTTCTGATTTCCTTTTAAGGGTCATAAGCACATGTTATTCCTCAATAAACACATGTCACAATGTCTATAACTTCCAAGGTAGGAAGCGTATGTCTTATCTAAACTTGACATCGTGTAAATTTACAAGTCAAATGCATTCCATACACTTAACCCAGATATCCAATCACTTACATTTAGGATACCTGTAAAATTTAGCTTCATAATAAGTTAGATAGATTCGTGGTTGAAATCTATCTCGATTATGTTTATCGATATAACCTCATCTCTGAACTCCCACTAGTTCAGAGGCGATTGCTCGTGTGAGAGAGTCAATCATAACTTGTCGACATACATATTATATATGATTCAATCACATATAATTCATAAAACACTGACAATTACAATTTAAACATTCAGTTAACACCTTCAACATCTCAATCGAATTGCATTCAATCCTATACAAACTCAAAAACTCAAACATGTTCCATGAACATATCACTTAGTAATAAGTTTAGTCAAAAGGATTTGCAACCATCAATCGACTAGAAATGTATCTTAGAATCACTTACTTTATCAACTAAATCATTAACAAATATAGGACTTGACATTGATATATTTGGTTCTTCCTAAACATTTGGCATTCGTTGTGTAACTCATGATTGCTTAATCATCACAATGAATCGACACAACTCCCACTGGGGTGTTTGTATCCTCCAAAATTTTAGGAATTTATCCAACCAAATAATTTCTTAAACTGTAGAGAACATATGACATATAGCTAAGCATTCAATATGAACAGTGCCGTGCAAGTGTAATGCTTGCTACACTTGTGAGATTGCTCCATTGTTGAGCAATAAGACTTAACTGGAATTTAATTTTCATTTCAACTAAATCAACACTCCAATCTATGTCCATATACTTAGTCAGTGTCATGTAATTTTCTCGACAATAAAAGAAATAATCAATAGTCCCTTTCTTTAGATATCTGAATAATCCTCTTCACTATCCCAGGATTAAAAAGATATTTGTCAGGTAGACCAATGACATAACAGATGTCTAATTTATGTATAAAACTTTGAACAACTCTTTCTAACTTTCTTGAGTCTCGGGACACATATCTTGACTCAAATACTTGCCTCTACAATACGAGTATTCAGTGGTTTGCAGATGTCCATTTTGAGATGTTTCTAAGACATTCTTGAATTAAGTCTTCAAAAAGACACTTCAAAAATTCTTTGAACACTTCTCATGGATATAACCATCAATTATCTACACTGCCTCACCCTCTTCATCTTGGAATACTTAATATTATTTTCGACTTACATTACATCATCTACATCAGAAAAAGAATCACAAAACAATTCTTAGGGCGTTTACCTTTAACACAGTGGTCTTCGTTTTTCTTAAAACAAAGTTGAATGAGATAAACATCTAGTGAAATCTCATAACACCACTGATCTTGAGGATTACTGAAGTCTATAAATCGGCTTATCAATTTATGAACTTTATTCTCTCGTTCTTGAAGAATAAATCCTACAACACCATGTAGATTTCATCTTCTAATTCTCCCACTGAGAAGAACAACCTTAACGTCCTTTTGATGTAAATTCTAATCCTATACTAGCCACTATAGCTAGAAGTAGATGGATTGAGGCAAATCTCACAATAGGTGAAAAAGATTAACCCTTTAGTAGAGTACATCCTTTTGTAGCCACCAAGTGATCTTCAAATCTCTCCTATTGAGTCATTTGATAACTTATAATCTTGAGAATCTAGTTATTCCCAAAGTTTATTGTCCCTTTAGAAACTCTACAAGTTTGTTAACTCGTTTAGACTTCATAGATTTTAATAAAATTCTATTGCTTTCTTCTAAATTCTGGAGAAACAAACAAAGAAGACTCGTTCTTCTATGTTATAATGCTTCTCAAGCACTTATTTCCTTAAAATTTTTGGAGAGTGTGATTTATTACCAAATTGAAGAGTCATAAAATCCTCAACAGGCAACCGTCACAAGCAAATATCTATCAAAGATCCACATCATCAACTGATAAAACTTCTCCCACTTGGATCAGATAGATTTTGGTTTCTTTAATCTCGAAAAATTGTATAGCATTTCCAATGCCAACTCTATAAGGAAAACTTTATTCCAGAAAATATGGATTATGCGATTCCTTACAAGTCATGCTCCCACTGAAGCTCCTATGATCATGTATCCCTTAGAATTTCCACAGTAATTTGTGAAAATATACTCTCAACAACTAGGATTCAACTTTCCACATTTTTTCGAAAAATCATGTGAAGGTTGCATATCCTGATGTTCTAAGGGTACTCAAGAAACAGGTTTTACTACCCGTCCTAAATCATGTGGAGTTGTAGCAATAGACTTAGAAGACACTTGAATAAACACATAGGCTAATTTAAGTAACGTATCTTAGCTCGTGTCTATATGGATCTTAACATTTCTAACAATGTTCTATTCCTTCTTTCGGCAACACCAAAACACTGATGTCTATAAAGGATAGTCAATCGTCAGACAACCCTTTTTCATTACACAATTCCCCGAATTGTTTAGATAGACTTTCATGTCTCCAATCAGTTTTCTCAATTTGTCCAAATAGATGTCCGAAACATCGAGTACATCAGACTTATGAGAAATTAAACAGACAGGATCAAAACATGATTTGTCAATTCTAAATGTAATGAAACAGGAAAAAATCCATCTTGTGTCCTTATCTAATAGGAATCCATATACCCCAAAAAATAATAGCAACAGAATCACAGCTCTAATAGTTTTTCAAACGGTTTTGGGTCATTTAACCAGCAAGAAAAGATTCGTATTAGGATTATTCGACTTTGATTCCAGATTCACCAATCTATAAATCACAAGTCTATTTATCCTATCTTGCTTAAAATGACCTATACTAGTATGCAAAATATGTCTCACATATAAGCATCACTAGAAGAACCATCATTCAGTAGGTATGAAAAGAATTCATAATAACTAAAAGATGTCCTTTCACCATCCAAAAAACATAAAGCTGACAACTATAAGTCCATCACGATAACTCTTAACATTAATGCGATGACAACCATGTCCTCTAAAAAATAACAATACAATGTATCTCAAATCAAGCAAGCATAAATGAAACAGAAAAAGATAAAATGTGATTTAAAGAGCTATTTTGATCATCTTGTAGAATAATAATATGACCCTGTCAGAGTCAATTCTGCAAGTCACAAGTCTTCGACTTTGACTCCGGTATTATATCCTACTCAAATCCATTGATCATGTACAATGGCTCCCATGTCTCCAAATGTCTCGGTTTGTTGTTTCTGAGTCTTTAGTCCACAAAGGATAAGATTCAGTTAAAAAATAACAATTTAGAGACATCTACAAATAAAAAATGAAATTAGATGGAACTGTCTTGTCCTATCAAGACTCAGGGCACTCATGTGCAAAACGACCATGCTCACAACAGTTGTAGTATGTCATTTTGCTCATATCCTTCTTATTCATTTTAACACGCTTCTTCTTTCTTTTCATACTGACTGCATTGCCTTAGGTATTGTTATCCTACCTCCCACTATCCGATCAAATATCCTTCTTCCCTTTCTTCCAGTTTTATGTTCGTTTAAAACCCAAAACTTCGGTTGAACTAGAACTAACAAAGAAGAAGGTACTAGAAGGATATATAGCTTCTGCAAGCCTTTCAACCTCTAGATCTAGCTGATAAGCCGCTTAACTGAAAATTTTATTACTCTCATTTTAAGTCAAAACGACCTCTAGGTGATACTAATGATCTGGTAGTGAGCAGACTAGAGCTTGGATTCGGTGTTTATCAGAAAAATTGTGACCAGCTTATTTAAGTTCAGTAATCATATAAGGCATTTCCCTCAGATGTTGTCTAACATTGTGATCACTAAACTAAGCAAAGATCTTGTGTCGTGGAAGTATTTCATCTCCCACACAAGATAAGCTATAAGGTCCTTATTTCTCCGATACTCAATCCCAAAGCTCGGGTCAGACATTTCTAGGTCGATCGCATCTAATAGTCCTATCTTGTCCAAAATATACTAAATTATCTATCAATGCCATTGTCTTAAAAACAATAAAGCGATTCACAGTTTTAGTGTTTTATTACGTTTTATGCTGAGCCAAACTAAGACATCTAAAAATCGACACACGATTTGATTTCAAAAAATAACTTAGAGTTACTAATCTTCGATCTCATCATGCATCTCAAAATCGATTCTAGTTTCAAAACATAAAACTCACGTTCAAGTATTTAAAACAAAATAAATAGCATTGAACATTAATCACATCCATATATAAAAAATAAGTTATAAGTTGTTATCACTGACAAAACCAAAGAACTCCAATGAGTATCAATTTAGTTTATGCAAAAACAACTCAAGGAGATCCGTGTAGAGCACGATCTAACTTGTCTCTCGACTTCCAATAATTAGAATCATCGAACTCTCTGGTTCCGGCATTATAGATGGCCTTCGCTAGAGGATCCATAAATGGATTCTTCATTTGACCTTTCTTATCCATGAATGGATTCTTCGTCTGACCTTTTCGGCGACTCTTTAATCTCAGAAAATAAGAACGACTAATCCTTCTCATCCTCAAGCATGCCGATCTAAGTGCCTGAGTCCTATCTTTGTCTCTCGTAATACGAGAGAGAGCACCCATAATTTCTAATTCTTCGGACCCCTTTTTAGAAGACTTCCACACATCCCAAAACTCTTTTTCCAAGTAGGGTGAAGAGTTCTAGCCCATGCATAAGGACTTCTAATTTGTTTGAATGCTTCATATGGAAGTTGCTTGTTGCGAATGATAACCACCAAAATGTTAAACTTTTCCAATACTTCAATGAAGTGTTCACTCATGTTGTGAGTATGTTTCATCTTATAATTCATAAAATCATGTAGGACCTCTTCACTGGTCCTGGTGTCACTCTCAGAAACTGTACCACTCTCTGACATCCCTGAAAAAATGAGCAGCCCAAAAAACAACAAACTCACTAAAGTGTTAGTTAAACATTAACACATGAATTTCCTCTATTTCAATGCTTATGGAACACAATTTCCAATTAGCATTAGGTATATTCACAAGTGAAAATTAAGTTTAACTTTATTGGCTCCCACTTTCCCGGATTAACCGGAGCTCATCAAACAATTTCATACACCAATTAAACACGATTTAAGAATTGAAGACATACATAAGGAGCATATGACACATATTATCAACCAAAAGGTCTTCACTTAAGTCCTTAAAGCAAATAAAAACATTTAAATGAAGTCACACTCCAAAAACAACATTTGAACACATGAAAAAACATCCGAACGGACACAAAACGAACTGAAAACGGTCGAAAACAAGATGAAACAGGGCAGCATGCGCCGGAACACGCGCGGAAACGGCCGGACGCGCCGCCAGCAGCTGCCACGCACCTGCACACGCCGACCTACCGCCGGACATCCGCCGGCGCATGAACCACACGCGCGGCCGTCAGCCGTCGGCGCGTGGACTTCACGCGCTACTGTCGACTTTTCCGGTCACCGGCGCGTGGGCTTCACGCGCCACCGCCGGTGCCACCGTCTGTCGGCGCGTGGTCTACAAGCGCCACCGCCGGCTCCATCGTCTGGGTCCGATGTCCGGTTCGGGTCTGACCCGTCTCTAAATGGGTCGGATCCAAGTTTGGTAATTGCATTTGGGCCCCTGAAGAGTATCTAATTCTCTAAAAACAGGCCCAAAAGTTTTTGAAAATTTTCAATTAGACCCCGATCGCAAAAAACTTTCAAAAAATCGTATCTTGCTCAAAACTCAACGAAAAATTACAAACGATACGTGGATGGATTCCTCATGAGACGTAGATTAAAACCATACCAAGAACAAACTCGAATTCATTCGATTTCAGGGCATAATTTTAGATCTAAAACCGAGTCACGAAAAATTTCAAAAATTCATAACTCTCTAGTTTCTAATCCAAAAATTACACAAAAAATATGTATGGAATCCTCATCATACGTACTATCACCCAGCATTCAGAAATTGTTCAAAAAATTTCCAAAAAAGTTCGTATTTTATATTTTAAAATCGGGTCCGTTTTTTAAAAAAAATCCAAACTTCTAAAAATCATAACAATTAATCCACAAGGCCAAAAATTGCAAAAAAAATTGTCCCTGGAATCCTCGTCTCACCCTCTATCCATTGATACCAAAAACAAGCCATTTTGATCAACGAAAAAATTCGACCTAAAATAGGATAAGAACGTACGGGACAAAAAATTGAATTCATACAAGGCTAGTAATTACATGGACTAATCACATATCATTTCATATGATATAAACAGCATGCCCAAAACAAAATTAATTGCAGAAAAATTACAGCAATAAACCCATAATTCAACAAAATAATTCACTGCAGTAAAATAAAATGAGCATGCCATTAATATAAAACGGGACACCAACAATATGGCTCTGATACCATATGTTGGAATTGATAGTCCTAAAACAAGTCCCTAGACCAACACGAAAGGAGGTCACTAACCTGTTAGGAAATTGCAGCGGAATTGATCTTAGCCTGTTGGTATCCTCGTTCGTCTTTTCCTTTAGAATCCAAACGTCTTGTACTCAGGATCCAATACACAGTATGATGTGTGTATTAATTTCCACGAATTGGTAATGTGTGTCAGAATGTGTCTGATTTTGGAGTTAGGAGTAGGAAGTCATATTCTGTTCTTGGGAATACTCATTCTTAGAGAATTACCTTCTGATGAACTCCTTACGTTCATTGTCCCAAGAGAATTATATTATGAAAAGTTAATTAACTTCTCAACCAAATAACCTCCTTTCTATTTAATCCACTTCAATATGTGGATAATATATATAGTTAAATATACATAAATAAATAATATTCCAATATTATTTACAAGATATTTAACCATTTGAAACATTGGGACCAAACCTGGTATGCAAATTTGCATTCGAAAAAAAAAAGATGAGATACTGACTCTTCATCTTCCCCGCACCAGACGCACGTGGTATCTTCTCCTTCACAAATAATCCCCCTTCTTTGAAGACTCAACTTTGTTGTCAACCTTTAATTTAGAATTTTCCATGCGATCATTTGAAATCTCCTAGGTGCAAAGTTCTTCCATAATCTCTTGAATGTCTTTTCCGCCACATCCTCAATCTCTTTGTTGCTTGTTTGTGCCATTATTTTCTTGTAAGCTACATTGGTGTAGAAGCTGCCATTTATAGAGTGTCTCCACCTCCATTTGTCTTCTTCATCTTGTTATAAACAAAACCTGTTAAGACATTGTAACAAACCATTAAATTGACCCAATTCTCTCCCTCTAAACTCTCTCTTCCAATTCAATTCTCACACCCAATTTTCTTCTTGCCATCTCCCCATCTCATTTACACGAGCCTCCCTATTTTCAATAATCCTATATAGCCTATTGAATTTGATGCCTAAAATCTCCTCTCCCATCCACCGTTCCGATCAAAACCAAGTCTTAGACCCATTCCCCACTACTCTTGCTAACTCCTCTCTCATTCCCCTTTCGC
Organism: Prunella vulgaris; assembly: GCA_026898435.1. NCBI lineage: Eukaryota > Viridiplantae > Streptophyta > Magnoliopsida > Lamiales > Lamiaceae > Prunella > Prunella vulgaris. The sequence goes on along the minus strand of JAPKLY010000071.1, from coordinate 662,722 downwards.
CCTTTCCAGTATATATTTCACAAATATTTTTCCACCAAATGGATGCTATTTGTAAAACTCTTGCCTCCCTCTGCCTATTTTCCATAGAAACAGCCCCCTCCCCACTAAAAACCTTCAAACCTCCATATCTTGACTTGACTATCCTAACCCATAACCTCTCATTTTCATTAAAATGCCTCCACACCCATTTACTAAGCAAAGCCTTATTAAAACCCCTTAAATCCCTGATTCCCTGCCCCCCATGATTCTTATCAACACAAATATCCTCCCAACTTACCCAAGGGATTTTTGAGTTATTCTCACTTTCCCCCCAAAGAAAATTTCTTTGTAGTTTTTCAATCGCACTCAAAAAATATTTGGGTAACTTAAAAAAGGACAAGCAATAGATCGGAATTGCGGACAAAATAGATTGTACTAAAGTAGCTCTTCCACCCAACGATAAGTTCTTATCATTCCACACTCCCAATTTACGTCGAACTCGATCCACCAAACACAACCACGAATTAGAGTTGTGAGAATTTGTTCCCACCTTTAATCCCAGGTACGAAAAATGGAGGCTGCCCAACTTTGCACCCTGATCTTAATGCCATATTTGTCAAGCTTGACTGGTCTACATTAATTCCAAAGATGCAGTTTTTATCGAAGTTCACTTTAAGGCCTGAAATTAGCTCAAAATTCCTCAACACAAACTTCAGCGGAACAATGTTCTTCTCCTTGTTGGTGCACACAAAAATTAAAATTATTATACTAAAAAGTATAACATGATTACACTAAAGTATAATTTAATTTTAAAAAAATTCATACTGTTATTGGTTATCTATATAAGCATTTTAGTATAATCAACCTACACTTTTTAATATAATAATAAAATATTTTTCAGTATTAAACAACCCCAACTATTGAGTGAACCGTTCACCGGGACACATGAGACTTATTCTTCCACTTTTTGGGGGTGACAATTTGGTTTTAAAAAAAAGTAATTATCAAGGGTTACAAAAACTTGTATGCACTTGGGTGCATATCATGCATTTGAATTTTAAGTTCAATTTTGATTTTAATTTTAATTTTTTGAAAACACGCATTACATTGTTGTTGTATTACTTAAACTTATTTTGGGGTATTAGTGAGTTATTCTTAGGGTATTACTTGTTCTTCAGGTATAATAGACGTGTTCATGGATATTACTTACACTTGTTCTTTTAGTATTAGTGAGTTATTATTTGAGTATTACTAACTTGTTCTTCAGGTACTAGAGACTTATTTTTTGGATATTACTTAATCTTATTCTTAGGGTATCAGTGAGTTATTCTTGGGGTATTACTGACTTGTTCTTTTGGGTATTAGTGAGTTGTTCTTGAGGTGTTACTTAGACTTGTTCTTGGAGTATTACTAATTTATTCTTTGAGTATTAATGAGTTGCTCTTCAGGTATTGAATAAAGCATGAGGTATTACTCAATTGTTCACTAATTATTTATGTATAAATGATTTTTTTTTATTATAAATTATTCTTTGGTTATTCTACAATGAAAATTCCTAATGATTTTCACCCCATTTCTTTGACAAAGATTAAAGAAAGAAAAATATGATCTCTATGTGTTCACATATGCATGAGAGAGAAGAAAGTGCTCCATCAGAGAAAAGCAAGAATCGGCCACCACTCTGCTCAAAATCAGCCACCAAGATTTCAACTGCCACTCGCATTCGAAGCTCTTCACAGCCACCGAAAAAGAGAGGAAGTGGTGTTCAAGCCCCCACCTAACCACCTCGCGAAACCATCTCCAATTCAAGGGGAGAAATAAATATTAAAATCGGGATGCAACAAAGTTCACCCAAGACACACTCGTAACAATAATAAATCACCTACCATACACATTTACATTATTATTATTATATATATTTAAATTTCTAGTTACAACTATCAATATCTTATGATGTCATATGGTTAAAAATTAGATTATCATAAAAATTGCTATCCCATTTTCATCCCTCACTTGCATCGGCCCAACCTTATATGAATTATTTATCCAACCCATCAATACAAATCTCCAAAAAATTTCGATTTGTTCTCAATTTTTAAATAAAGTGACAAATGCACAGGTGAGAGGTATTTTATCATAGTGAATAATTCAATGTAAATTTGTGCATAATTTGTTTTCAATTAATCAAATTAATTATAAACGTCACATATTAATTAACTCAACTATCTAAATTAGGTTCTTATTAGGTTGGATGGGCCCTCATTTATTTTGGGCCTAGCTATAATAAATAGCCCTGAAGGAAAAGAAACTCAATTTCTTAACACCGCAGTGTATTTGGTCCATTTAACTCTAAAAAATACAGAATCAGAATCCGAATTTTAATATACTCATTTAAAATTGAGCTTTTTTAATCAGATTCTACTAATCAACAGATTAAATGGGCCAACTCGCCATTTAATCAGGCTAATGCCTATATATATATATATATATATATATATATATATATATATATATTCTTATACTAGATCTACTTCTGGTTACAATTTATTTTCACCTCTTGACTATGAAGTCAATATTCCTTCTACTTCAAGAGTTTCTACTTCTTCTTTAAAAGAAGAAAAGTTTTATCAAAATAATGATTTTGAAAATGAAAATATTATTGTTAATAAAAATAATATTGTTCATAGTGAAAAACTTCCCGAAACAATTTCGGAATGCGATTTTTCGGTTTAAAATGATTTTTGAACCAATGCTAGATTTCAATAAAGGCTCCTTAAATCGAGCCCATATCAACAAAGAATTTTATGATCCAAAATGGGAAAAATTTAGAGTTTGGTATTTCAACTCTTTCCCAAAAGATGAATTATCTTATTTTGTTGACAAATTCTATGAATTTTGTCGAAAACAAAACAAAATATTTTATTTTGTTCCTTGGTTTATAAAAACCTTTTATATTGATCAAATTTCTACTATAGAAAGATCTTACAAAATTATTTCTTCAGGAGATATTCGAAAATCCGTCTATCCTCCTAATATTCCTTTCCAAATTGAAAAGGAATGAAAGACTTTAAATTTCTCTCTTTTTTCAACCATTATTGAAAAAGATGTTTTACATAACATTGCTGAAATTTTTAAGCAAAATAATTTTTGCAATCTTTCTCTTCAAATTCTTAGTGAAGAAATTGCTTCGCTACATGAGAAAATTGACTCTTATTTTCCAAATAAAAAATCAGCCTAAGACTGATATTTCTAAAGACGAAGATCCTATAGTTTCAACTATTCCTTCTATTCAATCTCCTATTGAGATTAAAGATTTTAAGCTTGAAGCTTCAATTTCTGATCTTGAAAAAATTATCACTGAAAATTTTGGAAAACTTCATATTTCCACTATTGAAAATGATTTTCAAGATGATATTGATAACAGACACATTGAGTCTGGAGAAAGTAGTCTTAACAAAATTAGATGGGCCGATAAGCCTACTATGTCTAGATATTATACTAAACCAACTCCCATTGATGTTCTCAATGAAGAACAAGAAAATTTTTATAATACCTCTTATTCTGGTAAATCCATTTATGAATGGAATATAGATGGTGGAAGTGATAGATATATCCACACCCAATGCCATCGTATGCTTATGTACAGCTCTGCCTGTAGAATAAGTGGTAATGAGGATGTGCAAACTGCACAAGCCATTACTGTTGGTTTTACAGGACAGCTTAAAGGCTGGTGGGATAATTATCTTACTCCCCAAAATAAAAATGAGATATTCTCTTCAGTTAAAATAGAAGATAATACTGCTAAACCCAATGCTGTTTATTCTCTTGTTCTTACTATTTTAGAACATTTTACTGGTAAATTTTCAAACAATTCTGAAAATACCAAAACACTTCTTTTAAATATGAGGTGTAAAACCCTTACTGATTTTCGTTGGTACAAAGATACTTTTTTGTCTAGGATCTATGATATCCCTGACTGTAACCAAGATATTTGGAAAAACAAATTTGTTGATGGTCTTCCGTATTTATTCGCGGAAAGAATCAAGAAAATTCTTCGAAAAGACGCAAATTTTATTTCCTACGCGTCATATAGTTTTGGCCAAATTATTAGTATTTGCGTCCAAGAAGGTTTAAATCTTTGCAATGAAATAAAATTGCGAAACCAGCTTAAAAGAGATAATCTCTTAGAAAAGAAACAACTAGGTATTTTCTGTGACCAATTTGGAATTGAAAGTTCCAAAAAGAATTTTTCTAAAAGAAAAAAGAATTTTCCTGATAAACCAAATTTCCGGAGAAGGAAAAAATTTTCTGATAAAAAACAGAAAAAAGATTTTAATAATAAAAAATCTTTTAAAAAATCTTTTCAAAAGAAAAAGTATTTAGACAAAATTATTTGTCACAGATGTGGTAAGCCTGGTCACTATGCTAACCAGTACTATGCAAAAGACAAGATTAAAAATCTTGATCTCGATGAGCCTCTCAAAGAGACTCTTCTTAGTATTGTTATGAATTCAGAATTAAATCCTGATGTCAATTTAGAATCTAGTGATTCTTCTGAGGAGTTAAACTCTTCATTATCTGATTCAAGTCAATTTGATGCCAATGAGTGTCAAAATTGCCTTCAGGGTAAGCCATGTCTCAACTGTATCCAAGATACTAATGAGATAACTGATGATGAAGTTTATAAACTTATGAGTCAGTTTAAAGATGTAAATATTAATGTTATTGATAATCATTATATTATGGATTTTCTCAAAGAAATCAAAGATTTTGATCTACGCAATAAAATTATTGACCATTTTGGAGATATTCCTCCCAAAAAAGAAAAGAATGATCTTTCTAAACATATTGAAAGAAATTTTTATAACATGGATGATGTTTATAAACTCCTTAGAATTAGAGAGGTTGAGAACAATATATAATATAATATAATATAATATTGAGTAGGGTTTGCCGCTTTGGCTACCTATTTAAAAAGAAAAAAAAAATGTTGGTCTACCAAAGCCAACTATATGGGCAAGCGTTCCAATCTTTAAATTCATATCTTACCAATTATTGCAAGATTTAATGTATGTTTCGAAATTTTGCTCACTTTTAAAAATTGATATCTGTTGATTTTTAAGTAAAATCAAAAGTATTGAATGTTTAAAAATAAAATATTTTTGATTAAATTGAAAAAGTGATGAGTTTGCAAAAAAATATTTTTAATAGTGAGATAGTTATTTGTAGGAGTAATAATCTTAGAATGGATTTTAAAGAATTCAAAAGTAGAGTTCTACCAACCTCTCCAAAACAGATTCAAGATTTTTAATCCACTGACTGCAAACAATGCAAAATTTGTGAATTGATGTTTTGAATTTATATAATTATGTTAAATTATTTTGTTGTGTTAAATAAATTTATGAACAATATTTAGATTAATTAGCATTTTATTGCTATTACTTTAAATTTTGTGCTGATTTTTAATTTTTTTTTTAAAATAATCCGTTTGAGGCCCGTTAGAATTATTATTGTCTTAATTATTAGAAAACTATTAAGAATAAATTGGATAAAATATTTATTTGTTTAGTCCAAATTCCGTTAGAATTGACTTGTAGAATTACGATCAACCCGTTTAATTTTTATTGGTATAATCCATCAAATTAAAAATTTAATGGGGCTAAATATGTAAATGTCGTAAACTCCAAGGAGCAAGTTGCAGTTTTCCGCATTTAGACAAGCTCATCGTCTCTTGCAACGCCGGCGACACTTCTCAACTAGCAAGAAGCCGATTTTGTTGCCGGAGCTTCATTCTTTCAGGCGAGTAATTTTCACCTCCGCAGCTAATTTACATATCTGAAGTCTTGTTTATCGTGAAAATGACAGCACTCTTGCGCAGAGATTTGATGTGTTTGTTCGTAAAGAATTCTTCTTATCTGTGCAAATCTAGGGTTTCTTTCTCGCTTTCCCCCTTTCATTTTTACTCTACATCTAATGAAGAAAAAGCCCTAATAAATCCAGAAGTTTATAATTTCTTCGTGCACAAACACCATTTCTCTCCCGACTCGGCTTCCAAAGTTGCCTCTGTTTTACCCTCTCTGAAAAACCCAGAAAAATCCGATTCGATTCTATCCTTCTTCAGAGAAAACGGTTTCTCCAACACTCACTTGGAGAAAATCGTGACATATAGGCCTTCACTCATAACATCCGATCTGGAGAAATCACTCAAGCCCAAAATCAAAATTTTACAGGATTTTGGCATCTCTAACGATGAAATTGCTGATATGGTTGCGAAAAATGTGTCAATATTGTTTCGCAGTGTAAACAAAAAAATCATACCTTCTCTATCTGTGCTTAGGGGTTTGTTGGGATCTGATGCTGAGGTGATTAAACTGTTAAAGAGATCTGCTTGGTTTATTGTGAATGATATAGAAAAGACTGTGGTACCCAACATTGAATTCTTCAAGAGCAAATCTGTATCTATGAATTCGATAATTAGGGGTTTGCATACTTTTCCTAGATTTTTCTTGCATAAGCATGAAAATGTACGTTTATTTGCAAAAAAGGCTGAGGAATTTGGTGTGACACCCACTTCCAATATGTATATTCATGCTGTTCGAATTATGGGCTCAATGTGCAATGAGGTTTGGGAAGGCAAGCTGCAGACATTACGGAATTTGGGGTTTTCAGAAGACGACATTTTGAATGCAATAAGGAAGTGTCCTCTATGCTTTGGTGTCTCAGTGAAAAAGATGAAGAGAGTTAAAGAGATTCTGGTTTCTACTGGAAAATACCACGCTTCATGCATCGCTACTCATCCATTAACTTTTATGTTCAGCATCGAGGATAGGCTTAATCCGAGGCTGCAAGTTTTAGCTGCTTTGGAGCATAAGAAATTGATCAAGAAATGGCCTAGTATCAGATCATTGACAGGTATACCAGACAGAGAGTTCATTAAGAGGTATGTTCTCCCTTACGCGGATGAAGTTGGCGATTTATATATCTCGACTTGGCAAAAGAAAGGTTAAGCTTCAAAGCTGAAGATTCTTTGTTTATTATACATGCTTCATTTTAGGTGCACTTGTTTTTTTTTTCTCTCTTTTGCCTTTTGGCTTGTTCATTAGCTAGCTGGACTTGGTTCATTGCATGTCTTGCTTAAAAAAGAAAAATTTTGTTGGCCTTTCGAAAGATAGTTCAATCTGTCGCGGTGAATCTGCAAAAACCGATTGAGTATTCTTCGAGGTTTCTTATAGGCCTAAAACAAGAGAGCCCGAGAGGATTCTCGTGTTGGGGATAATGATGTTCTTCAGTTGTTTCCAAAAAATTTCTGAGTTTGTCACAAGTGTATGATCTTTGAATTTAACACTTTGCTGCTAGTTACAAACACTTGAAGATGAGACTAGAGGAGAGAGGACATGACTTTCTTGTAGAAAGTATTCAAAGTGGATAGGAGAGTGGATGACATTATAGTCGTTATGTTTTTTTCCCCCTCATTTTAATACCTAATAGCAAATGATACATCGATGTGTAAGACATTGAATCTTATATGACACTTTTTGAATAGCAAAATGTTGCCAAAGGTTTCTTGTATGACACTTATAATGCTCCTCCAGTTTACAAAATGTTGTAGGTAAATGTTCATATTTCTAGAATCCATGTTTCACTTGTATTCTGCGGCTGTTCCAAGAAGTTTGCTAGAGTTAGAATTAGATAGAGACTATTAATGGCCCGCCAAGAACAAATTTCTTAAATTTGGGACTGGTAGGCCCGCAATTCTATAGGGCTAACTCTAATCCAGTCCTAATGAATTAGGTTAGCTCGTTTAACATCTCTAAATACACATGAGATCAAATTTAAAAAATTAATAACTCCTTATGGTAAAATTTTGCAAAATTTATAATATTTTGACATTTCGATGAATTTATCTTATATTGAATTAACTCAAACTCACAAACAGAAAAGTAATATCATCTTTTTACCACCTCTTTTCCAAACCAAGACGTCTTAATGTTTGTCCTCATTGGTCACTTCACCACTATTAAGGAGTAAACCATTCATTCATTGAACATCGATTTTTTTCTTTTATAAATTATATGTTTTAGGTGTTAAAATTTGTAGAATTATATAAATATGCAAATACATCATTAAAAAAAAAATATAATCAAACCCGCACAACATCTTATCCTTTTTCTTTGAGTAGGTACTGTGTGAAAATAATTAGGCATAAGCTTATCATGAAATTGTTTTGCAGTATCAAATATTTGATCAAGTGTATCAAAAGTCGAGGTCAATAAAATATATAACAATTATAACATAATATCATTGACCTCAATTTTTTATACATCGCATGAGATTTTTGATACACTTGATTAAATATTTGATATTAATTTATCATTAATTATTTTCATACAAAAAATTTCTTTTTTTTAATCGTAAATCAATATCGATGTACCCTTATTGTATACCAGTATCTATGCAACCTAGATGTACACTTTAAGCATCGTGAACAATACTCCCTTCATTCCAAAAGATATTGCATATTTTTTATTTTTGTTTGTTTCTAAAAAAATTTGCATGTCTAAAAGCGTAAATTTTTATTAAACTTCACTCTCACAATACATATATAATATTCATAAAATTGTATTTATTACATATTTTTCTTAAACTATGTGCCAAAAAGGCACAACAATGTCTTCTAAGACGGAGAGAATAGTATTTATTTTGTTAAAAAAATAATATCAATAATATACTATATATAAAGTGGACATAATAGTAGCTCTAGCAAGTAAACAAACTTACCTGCACAATTTAAATGTACTGGTGTATAATGCCTTGCATTTAACCATGGGCACGGATATAATTATTTTACCCCCTTTTTTATTTCACCATTTTAAATTTTCAGTTTACCCTCTTTCATTTTCTAAAAAAAAAATCATGAATAGAATTTTCATATGAAGAATATGAGGGTAAAAATAGCAAAAATGTATTTTCGTCTTTAAAATATATTTTTGAATAGAAAAATTAAGTGTTGGTTGAAATAATGGGGTGTAATCATCACCAAATTTGGGGCTTTGAATTCATATATTAGATCCCATTGCTTGCAAGTCTTAAGCATACTGCCAGCGGCACACCGTCATAATTTAGACCTTGTAAGGTACCTTAACAAGACCACCTTTTTCTTTTTCTTTTTTTTTAAATGCCTTAACATGACCATCTTATTAACTATAAAAACTACATGGTGAGAACATATTAAATTTTAACAAAAATGTCTTTTTTAATGAGTAAATACATCAATCCACATAATTTTAGATGAATCAATTTTATAATATAAAATTTATATCATATTATTTTATATTATAAAATAGTACAGTATCAATAAATGCATAAAATAAAATTAATAAATGAATAAAATTGTAACTTTTTACTATTAAAGTTTCATAGTAGACCTACACTTATCAATCACCGCCGAATGGATTTTTTATGATAAACTATCCCAATGCAGAAGAAGCACCAATATTTGACAAGATAAAACTCAACCAAATACTGCTTTAGGTATTCACAAAAAATAAATGTCACAGTAAAGACTTGAATGGTTATGAAGAATAAATTAAAAGAGGACAGACAAATACACAAATTGTACCATCTCTAAACTTAACAATGAACCCTCTACTTTTTTCTTACTTGAAAAAAAAGGAGGAAGAAGAAGAGAATTATCAAGTCAATTTGTTCCACCCTTGAGGCTAACTGATACATTTTATAGAAAACTTTACATATTTCAATCCTAACATAAAGTTGAACAATCATGAACAAAGTAATACCACCATATGCCCTAATCCTAAACTTCCTTGCCTGGATTGACCTTATCTCTGCCATTTACAAGTATCACAAACCAATCTTTCAGATAACAATGTTATCATGGATTCAGTATCTATACATAAACCCTGCTTCGACGTAAACCGTTCTTTAGAAAAATAAGACAGCAACACAAAGTTAATTTGATGGAAATTCGGGCAACAGAGAGGCTGAAAGATGATTAAGATTAATCCATAGGATGGCATAAGCTAACCCAGAGTACAGATTTTAGCGATGAAAGGATGGAAACAAAGTATCCTATGAAATTTAATTGTAGCATCCCATTCATCACAGTGAAATGGCCTAACAAAAGCATATGATATGAGAAATCAAAATCAGACATGTGAATGAGAATGTTAGGACCACAAACTACATGTTAAGACCACAAACATAATTTACAGCACAAAATCAGACATGTAAATAAGAATGTTAAGACCACAAATCATACTTTACGACACAAAATCAGACATGTAAATAAGAATGTTAAGACCACAACCATAATTTACGGCACAGGGACGCAGGACCAAATGGAGCACCAGAATTTACTCACCAATTAGATGGTGATCACTTTCTTGATTTACCTATTGACAGTTGCTATAGAGCAGGACTTCAAGAAGATGCGTAAGGCAATGTCTATTGTTTGTCCTGAACAAAACATTTTGTGTCAAATGCTTCGCCAACTACATTCGAATAAGGCCTAATGTATCTCTCCAAAAATTTATCATTTGACACCATGAAACATTTGCTAAGACAGGGCCACTTTTTTATCAAATTCTTGCTTTCCAGAATTTCCAGAATCCGCAGCCTTGGCTCAATCCTCTGCTCAATGCTGCACGCAAATATTCCCGGATTATTGACAATGCTGAGCATATCATACTTCCCAGTAGCAAGCAGAAGCTGTTTTATCTTTTCTATCTTCTCCGTGGATGTACCAAATAGAGATGGAAACTTTCTAAACATTGTCAATGATTCAATTTCTGAAAACCCCATTTCCTGAAAAGTTTGCAACTTCAGTTC
>JAPKLY010000071.1:616253-651885 GCA_026898435.1 Prunella vulgaris | reverse complement strand
CATCAATCACAGCTACACATAGGATGGATTAATCGAAAGGAAATTGACTTGCCTTATAAATTCAAAGCCGAAATTGTTCTCCCGCTGAGGGTTTGGGAATTAGGGTTTTGCACACTATGCTTCGGAAATGGAAGTACTTCAGTCTTCAGATCTACTCCATTTTTTGGGCAAAATTATTAAATTAATGATAATTTCAGAATTTATTGTGATAATATTATAATAAGAGTGAAAGGTTTGGAATTATCAAATGCAAAGTTAAAAATATTGGTATCAGTACAAATGCTGAGATTTTAATTTTTTAAAAATAACGAATTATATATTAATATCAATAAAAATTAAAAAATTAAAGTTAAATATTCTTTCCATTTATATTTATGCTCATTTTTTCCCAATATTTATATTTTTCTGTGGGCAATATTTATTTTCACTTTCAGTTTTTTATCCTTTTCCCAAATTTTTTTCAAAAAAAAAAATTTATTACACTCACAAACAATCACTTTATTCTCTAATTCACCACATAATTATTCTAGAATATCTTTAATTTATCTAAGTAAAAAATATATATTGAAGACAGATGGAGTATTAATCTATATTTATTAAAATTATTGATATATTTAAATAATTCTGAATTCTTCAATTTATATTAAAATATTATCTAAATCTATATATATATATATATATATATATATATAAAGGATAGTGAGCAAAACTTGTGTACAAATTTCTAGCGTAAAAATATTCATTTTTGAAAAATTTGCGGATCTAAACCGGGTCGGGTCAGATTTGGACATTTTTTTCCAAAATTCGTGCAACTTGTAGTTCCAGGTTTTTTCGCTCCCAGGTATGTCAAAGACGTGTTACAATTAGGCAAAATCTACGTTACTAATTCTTAAAAAATTAATTTTGTGTACCTTCCAAGTAACTATAAAGAAAATATGTATTTCTGCAAGTATAAATATGTGTTACTTAATTTATTTTTTATTCTCTTTGTTGATTTATGTTAATAATATGTTATTCATGTACTTAATACATCATTTAATACCTTATATATGCTATATAAAATATAATATATATTTTTATAAGGATAAATAAATGTTTGTGCATACAGTAACACACATTTGATCTTGCAGTAACACATATTTACCCTAATTGTAACACACATTTGCAGTAACACACATTTACTCTAATTGTAACATACATTTGCAGTAACACACATTTACTCTATATGTAACACACATTTGCAGTAACACAAATTTACTTCAATTGTAACATAAATTTGCAGTAATACATATTTACTCTAATTGTAACACATATTTGTTCCTCAATTTGTGTTATTATATGAGCATATATGTGTTACTATATGGTAAAATGTATTTTTATTAAGAATAAATATGTGTTACACATATAATGTAACATATACATGTGTTACATTGCATGAAAAATATTTACTTCTACGAAAATAAATGAATATGTGTAGAAAACTACATTTAATCTAGTTGTAACACACGTTTTGCCTTAAAGTAACATGCATTTGCCCCAACTGTAACATACCTGGGAGCGAAAATCACAAGTTGCGTGAATTTTGGAAAAAAATACTCAAATTCGACCCGACCCGGTTTAGACCCGCGAATTTTCAAAAATGAATATTTCTACGGATCTTAGATCCGTAGAAATTTGTATATAAGTGTTTGTCTAAAAGTATATTTATTGAAGTAAGTGAAGTACAATTATACTTTTGTATAATAATGAGACTGTACTAAAAAAGTGAGTTAATTTTATAATATTTTTTTACTTTATGCTAACAATTTTAATATCTGTTAAAATTTTATTTTTAAATCTATTTGTAACACACTATATATCAAATTATTTACTTTCTAAAACATTAAATTCAGCACATATATTACACTTAAAAAATTAAATTTAAATCTTAAATATATATTTTGTTATTTTAAAAATAATTATTTATTGACTTTAATTTTATGAATAAAATTTGAATACTTTTACTTGATTATGTAAATTATGTTAAAATAAGATAAATATATGAATTTAAATACATAACTAAAAATTATATGATTGACTAAATATTTTAATACACTCATACACATTATAATCTTTTCATATTTAAAAAAATTTATAAATATATAATAATAAAATGTTGGGCCAAATTGGACCAATTTTTTTTTTTTTATATTTCATTATAAATTTTTTGAAAGTGCTTATGAAAAAATATAGCTCAATTGGTTGAGTATTTTTATTCCTCTAGGTATAGATATAAGGTTCAACTCCTTACATCTCCAAATTTTTTAATTTGAATAATAGTTAATATTTTTATTTTTATTTTGTGTTTTTTTCAACCTGAATTCTTTTACTTTTCATAATTCTAAAGTTTAATTGTATAAAAATATATTTTATTTAAAAAAAATTAATCCATAAAAATTGATAAAATTAAATATAGAATAAATTTTATTACTGATTAAACTACTTTTAAAACAAGTAGTCCAAAAAGAATTTTATTATTTATTTTTTAATTAAATTAATATGCTTTATAAATTAAAATATGTGTGTATATATGTAAATAAAAATAATATAAAGGGAGAGAAGTCAAAATAGTTAAAAAAATTATTTTGATATTGAAGACTCATATTTATTAATAATACTCCTTCCTACCATGACTATCTTCACACTTTCTTATTCATTCTGTCTCCTTTCTATCTTAACACCCTTAAAAAAATAAAACTCAATATATTATTCATATTATACTCACTATATACACTAACAAATATAACAATTAATTTTGATTGGTAAAAAAATCAATAAAATATTTTTTTAATATATATGTCAAACACAAGTATGAAGACATTTAGAATGGATGAAGTAGTTAATTTACACTTCAAAATTTAAAAAAGCAAATTAACCAAATTAGGATACACCACTATGTCCCAAAGACATTGTAGAGTTGAATTTTTAGAATTTTTTGTATGAAAATTGACTTACACTATTTAAATGGATAAAATAATTTTTGATAAATGTATATTATTCAATTTTAATTGAATAAAATAAAAAATATCTAATATATAATTAATAGTGGAATGAGATGTAAGTTTATATATCTTTATGAGTGGATATAATGAATAGTTTATAGGAGAATTAATACTTAAATTCATGTGTATTATAAGATAATTAATTACTCTGTCGGTCCTAATTTTGTTTTCCCATTTAACTTTTTTCAATATTTTTTAATGGATTAATTTGAAGTATTTAAATAGATAAAATAATTTTTTTAAAAATAATATTAATCAATTTAAGTGCATGAAATTACAAAAATATATTTTAATGTGTAATTATTTGTAGAATTAGGTATAATTTAGAGATATGTATAGAATGTGAAGAGTGACATAAGAAAATAAAATTAAAACGGAGCGAGTATATTAATATAACTAAAAAAAATTCTAATAAATATCATATGTTGTGCATTGCACTGGTAAAAGTACTAGTTAATATTATGTATTTATATTTATTGATATTATTAATTTTTTAATATTATGAAATATCATTTTTTTTAATATCAATATCAGTAAACAAAAAAATAAATACTATATCAAATGTATCAAAAAAAAATTAATCCTATCAAATAGCAGTTGATAATTTAGAGCTGACAATTTCAATTCGATCCTATTAAATGGATTAGCCCAATCCACTCTATGTTTAGATTGGACTGAATTTAAGAAATAAGCTAAAAAAAAATTAGACCGCTTTGGCCTGGCAGACCGCAGACTGATGCGGTCGAATTAATTTAATTTATGAAAAAAATAGAATTAAGATTTTCAACAAAATTAAATAACATGCTTCTCAATCTCCACTCAAATTCATGAATTGCAAAATTGTCATTGAACCCTAGTTTCCTAAACTAGCAGCAGCACACGACTCTATCTCTCCTCTCTCAACTCAATTCAATCTCAACTCTCTCACAAACGCTTACATAACAACAGTCAATAGCAGAGTAGCACTCAACGACGGTTGTCGACCACCGCGGCGCAGCCCACTCAACACGTCGGCCGGTCACACATTCAACGCCCTTCGCAAGACGTGCCGTACCTCGCCGCCAAATCCCCCCTCACTCGTAGTCTCAGTTTCTCACCTCACGATTTACGCCATCTCACCAAGTTCTACATTAAGGTCCCCACTCTCTTAGTCTCTCACCTTCACACCCTGTCTATCTGTTGTGTAGTGTATTACCTTTTTTTTAAACCACAATATAACTGAACAACAACTTGAAAACTAGTCTCTGATGTAAATGCACAATTAATTGAGATATATGGAGGGAATGTAAATCATCATAGCAGGATTAAGAATGTGCGTATAATTATTAATTAAGAATATGTTTGTTAATTTGTAATAATGGAGCTGTCATTCTGGTATAATTAAATGACAAAAATTATAAAAATGGTAAGGAGAAAAAATGGGAAGGCATGGACGAAAATCTAAGAAGTTAGGCATATATATATGTAGGGGTGTGCAACGGTCGGTTCGGTTACCGAACCGAACCGAATTAAAAAAATTCAAAACCGAACCGAAATGAGGTAAAAGTAACTGAAACCGAACCGAATTTATGTAAAACCAAACATAATCGAAACCAAAATTTTCGGTTCGATTTCGGTTATAACCGAAATAACCGAATTAAATATAAATATTATTTATACTATATTATTTATTTATTAAATATAATTATATTAGTTATTTATTAAATATTTATATTATACTTACTTAGGTTTATATTTTTTTATATTATATTATTTATTTATTAAATATAAATATTATTTATTAAATATATATATTAATGTTTATTAATTATATAATAATTTCGGTTCGGATTTCGGTTAACCAAAATTATTTCGGTTATTAATCGAACCGAACCGAATACTGAAATTATAAAAAAATGATAACCGAAACCGAACTGAATATTACGGTAATCGAACCGAATTCATATTTCGGTTCGGTTTTGGTTCGGTTTTCGATTAATAACCGAATTATGCACACCCCTATATATAGGGGTGGACGGTACGGCATACCAAATTTTTTTTCACCATATCGTTACCGTACTGAAATTTTCGATATCAAAAAATATCATACCGAAAATTTTGGTATACCGAATTTTGATATACCGAAATTTCGATACCGAAAAAAATTATACCTTTTTACCAAAATTTCGGTATGACGACGATATACCAAAAATTTTGGTATTTTTGGTATACCGAAAATTTTAATTTTTTCGGTATACCGAAATATTTTCAATATGAAATTTTCGGTATATCATGATATACCGAAATATTTTCAATATGAAATTTTCGGTATATCATGATATACCGAAATATTTCAATATACCGAAAATATTTTGGTATATCGCAGTATACCGAAATTTCTATATTTATATATCGTTGTCGTATCGAAATTTTCGATACGATACCATACAGTACCGAAAATTTAGATAAATTTGATATTTTTCGATACGATAAGTGCGGTATACCGGTATTTTTGATATTTCCTCCACCACTATGATATATGAATGTATGTAAGGGTGAAGGCATGAAAGAATAATTTTTGTCTCCACCATCACTCTATGATTTATACAGTACACTAGCTACCTAATTTGTTGCATTTTCAACTGATATTCATACTCGTCCTTGCACATAGATATATAGGCCATTGCGTAAATTTGTTACAAGGGAAGGGACCAATCTACACTATAGCTTCTTTATATATTTTGCCTCTTAATGCACATCCCTCCAATGGCCACCAAATTGAATGTCACAGCTAGGGGTGGAAGAAATATTGAAAATACCGGCATACTGCACTTATCGTATCGAAAAATATCGAATTTATCAAAATTTTTGATACGATATGGTATCGTATCGAAAATTTCAATACGGTAACGGTATATAAATATAGAAATTTCGGTATACCGCGATATACTGAAATATTTTCAGTATATTGAAATATTTGGGTAAACCGAAAATATTTCGGTATATCGCGATATACCGAAAATTTCATATTGAAAATATTTTGGTATACCGAAAAATCAAAATTTTCGGTATACCAAAAATACCAAAATTTTTGGTATACCGTTGTCATACCGAAATTTTGGTATACCAAAATTTTCGGTATGAAAACGATGTGATTTTTTTTGGCATCGAAATTCGGTATACTAGAATTTTCGGTATGACAACGGTATGATATTTTTCGATATAAAAATTTTTGGTACGGTAACGGTATGTCGAAAAAAAATTCGGTATGCCGTACCGTCCACCCCTAGTTACAGCCCCTCCTAAGTTGAATCCAGTAGAACATAATGAGGTGTCATTGTGTGCAATATGAGAAGAAATAGTAATTGCAGGGTAAAAAATGAGGGGTCGTTATTTTATATTTGTGTTGTTACTTGTGAAAGTATATGAGTAGCTTATATTTTTTAAATTACTATTAAAAAAATTGGGCCAGAGTGAAACGTTAGCCCGCGGGCTCAATTGAGCTGAGAATTATGATCAATTTTTTACAGGCCCGATTTGTAAATGGGCCGGTGCCAGCCTGTTTGACAGCTCTAGTCATAGAGACTGGGGCAATAAGTAATTTCCTTGCTTTGGATACCTACCTCTCGGATGACCGACAAAGCCTATCTCCCCTGACCTCACAGGCTTTGACCACTTTTCTACAGATTTCTTTTCCATGCCCATTTTTTCTCTATATATACACACATTTTGGTTCAATTTCATTAATATGTGTATGTATTCCTCCAATCTCCATATAGTATCACATATGCATCTTCCCTTTATGCAGACTATCAGCAGCCAACCACAGAAAAATTTCAACGTATTTTGACTAAAAAATTTCAGCTATCACACCCAAGAATCGAGATTAGCTGTTGGTGAATTTATGTATATTTTTTTAATATTTTGCCCATTTATATGTATTTCCTATTTTTTGTTTATATTTTTATTACAGTGAAATTTTATTTTCAATTCAAAGGACATACTATTGTTGGAGCGTGATTGGTATTTGACATTGAAAGAGTAGTAACACACTACTCAAAGGTAAGTATTTTTTAAAATTAATTTGTATCCAAGTAGAGTTGTATGCCAGAGTTCAAAAATTTATTTGTTTGCAAATAGAATTTGTGTGCTATGGTAGAAATTTTAATTTGTGCACAAGAAGAAATTGTGTGTAGAACTTAGAACGTTTTGGTCTGGCAGACCGCGGGCTGGGCGGTCGAATTAATTTAATATATGAAAAAAAATAGAATTAAGGTTTTCAACAAAATCAAATAGTGTGCTTCTCAATCTCCACTCCAATTCATGAATTGAAAATTTGTCATTGAACCCTAGTTTCCTGAATTAGCAGCAGCCAGCAGCACACGGCTCTCTCTCTCTCTCTCTCTCTTCTATTCTCAACTCAATCTCAACTCTCTCTCTCTCTCTCTCAAACACTCACATAACAGCAGTCAATAGTAGAGTAGCACTCAATGATGGGTTTCGACCGCCGTGGCGCAGCCCGCCCAACACTTCGACCGCTCGCGCATTCAACGCCCTTCACACGGCGTGCCGTACCTCACCACCGGTGCGTCAGCCCGTAAAATCCCCTCTCAATCTCAGTCTCAGTTTCTCACCTCAGGAGTCACGATTCACGCCGTCTCGCCAAGTTCTACATTGAGGTACCCACCCTCTTAGTCTCTCACCTTCACTCCCTGTCTATCTGTTATGTAGTGTGTTACCTTTTTTTTTACCACAATATGACTGAAAAACAACTCAAGAACTAGTCTCTGAGGCAAATGCACAATTAATTGAGATATGGAGGGAATGTAAATCCTCTGAGTAGGATTAAGAATGTGCGTATAATTATTAATTTGGAAAGTGGTTATTAGTTTGTACTTTGTACTAATGAAGCTATCATTCTGGTATAAATGACAATAATTATAAAATTGATAAGGGAGAAAAAATGGGAAGGCATGGACGAAAATTCAAGAAGTTAGGCACATTATATATAACTATGTATATCACCCGTGCATCTGTACGGTCTGTAAATATAAAATATGTATAATATTCATTTTTATTATTGTTATTTATACATAAAAATGTGTATTTTTTGTTGTTGAATAAAATGTAAAAAATATTACATGCATATTTTGTGCACAATTTGTACATGCACATTTTGTGTACGATTCATACATGCAAATTTTTTTGTACTATTCGTACATGCACATTTTTTGAATGATCAATATGTATACGATCTCGTGACCGATCTGTACGTTCACATTTTGTAAACAATCCATATATGCACATTCAATACAAATTTCTTGAATGATCCCTATGTGTGCACCTTTCATTAACAGTTAGCCTGTCCAGGTGCACGATTCATAGAAATTCAATTATTAGATTGAGAAGATGAAAATCCAATAATATATCATAAAACTATTTTGAAACCATGTCTTGTCCATCTCAAAACTCGTCTTTTAATTGAATTTCTTTTTTAATATGTATTTATTCTCTTTAACTACATTTTGTGAAGAAACTCAATTGCTAGTTTTTTTTTAAAAAAAAAGGAAAATATTATGTGAATGATACACACAAGAAATTTTATGGGGAACAATAATAATTTTTTATGGTGAACAACAATAAAATTGTATTGTGTTCAATTACTTGTTTCATACACATTAATTAAAATGAATTACACTTTGATTTATTTTTTTAAATCGGACAAATCACTTTAATATACCGATAGCATCGTATTATTGGTGTTTTTCAACCAAACATATTTTAATTTTTTTCCAGAGCATAGAAAATTATGGTTAAAAAACTACTACAAGGTAAACTATAAATTCACTTCATAAATTAATATTTTTTCCTTAATATTTTTTATCAGATTTTTTAAAAATAATTTCAATGAGTCAAATTTTGGACATACACCACTTGCAATAGAAATACTTATATGAAAGGAAGCATAAGCAAGCAAAAGTTAAAAATAATAAATAGTAAAATTAACAAGACAAAAAATGTATTTCTTTATTAATTTATACTCACCTATGTTTGAATTTGAATTTTGAGATATTAAAGAAATTTTATACTGTGAATTTAAGCCTAAAAAATAATAAATAAAAATGTGGTCATGGAGGGGTGGGAAGGTTCCTTAGAATAGAGCTTTGGAAACTACAGTTAATTATAGTTTGTAGACCTTGGAAGTGTAGAAAAGGTCAAGCTATTGTATTCCTAAACTTTGTAATCTTTTTCACACTTAGTTTATTAAACCCATTAACTTTTGGGCATTTCATATTATATTTTTTTAAATAAATTATTAAATTTATTGTTATTATAGTCCTTCTTTTGATTTTAAGAATCTTTTAAGTGTGTATTTGATTTAAAAAATAAAATTGTCTATCCATAGAAAACATGCATATTTTGGACGAATAGATAATTTTATCTTTTAAACTAAATAAACCCTAAATATAAGAACTTTTGGACATTTTTTTTCTTATACAAATTGTTAAATATAAGAAGACAAAATATACTAAAGACATCATTTAAGTTTCAAACTTTTTGGAATTATAGTCCTCTTTTATAGCTTTTAGTTAGATAAATAGAGATTTGAAATTTACTTTTCCTTTTAATTAGGTATATATAAATTATATGTTTGTTGTATTATTAAAAATATGACATTTTTTACGATATTGTAATTTCTGTGCATTTTTATGAATTTATTTTTGGAGCAAGACGGGTTGATTGTACGATTAATTTCGATGATCTACTACGAGTATTGTATAACATTACGATATTGAAATGCAAGTGTATTCCTTGAATGTAACCTTATGTATATAAATTGCTCATGTACATTATTGTTTTCATTTTTTTTAGGATGGATGCACAAAGAGAAATAGAGTTATTTGGACATGTAGATCCATCTGTACTGACTCTACAAGCCACACATCGTTCGAGGTTGATTTCTATTAATAGAGAACAAAATGAAACTCTATTAAGAACATATCAAGGAAGTTCAAGACTTTTTTGGACTTTTAGGAGAAATGAGTCAGATCCACACAAGATTGTTCTTCACCCTCGTGTTGTGGATAGATTAAAAGTGATGGGCATTTATGGTTCCCTTCGGTGTGGATCATTTAGACTTGATCATCATCTCATCACTGCATTAGTGGAGAGATGTCGTCAAGAGACACGCACATTTCATTTTCCCATTGGCGAAGCCACTGTCACATTGCAGGATATTGCTATAATATGGGGATTACCTATAGAAGGAGATCCCGTTATATGAAATGATATAAAACGCTCTTTCGTCCAATGGCAAGAGTTGTGTCGTAATTTGATGGACATCGAAGTACGAGACTATGATATGAGAAACAAGAGTGCGATCCTATTGACTTCTCCAAGTGATCATGTGAAACATTCTGCTGTTATCAACGATGATTCACCACAGGAAGTCGTTGATCGATATGCAAGAGGGTGTGCACTTTTACTTTTGGGGACAATAATGATGCTCGACATCACTCAAAATTCTGTCCTATTAGTTTATTTGCATTTTTTTGAAGAAGTGAATAGAGCCGGAGAATTAGTTGGGGAAGTGCAGATTAACAACTTTATATCGTGAACTCTGTATGGCTTGCCACGCTAATATGATCAGCATTAGTGGACTATTACCCTTGTTACAGGTAATTCTCAATTAATTTTAATAACTTTTTTAAAATTTACTAATTAATTGCAACATCATCATAAATTTTATTGTCAAGCAGATTTGGGCATGGTCAAAGATAACAACCATACAACTCTCAAACAAACATGCAATGCTAGTAGAAGGAAGCTTAATGGGTGTAGATAATCGCGATTCGGGGCCTCCACCGTATGGGGCAAGGTATATTTGTCTATAAATAGGGATGACAATGGGGCATGTTTAAACCCCGACCCACCACGAACCTGCCCCATACGGGACGGGTAAAAATCCGGTCAAATGGATCACGGGCAGGTTTGGACCCGTTTGACCTAAAACCCGTCAGGTCTGGGACGGGTCCTGGTATTAGGCGGACCCGCCCCGCACATAATATTTATATGTATATATTAAATATATATAATTAAATGAATACATTATATTATATATGTATAATTAAATATATAAAAAATAGACTATTAATTAATATATTCATTAAAATATCAGATTAGATATGCTCATAAAGTCATGAACAAAAGTTGTACAAGAGTTCATTAATTGATTTTATCATTTTAATTTTCAATTAACAATATATGTACATATGATTTTAAATATTTAGATTTAATATGTTGAAACTTGAAATGGACTATTTAGTGTATTTATTATTATTTAAGATTTTTTGTGTAATGCATTTGATATGTATAATAAAAATTAAACAAAAATAGGCGGGTAGACGGGTCGGGACGGGTAAAATCCGCCGGATTTGTGGGGCGGGCGGGGCAGGTCCAAAAAATTTATGGTGGGGCGGATCCTGGGACAGGTCAAACCCATCATAGACCCGTTGCCATCTCTATCTATAAATTGCATAGCAACCACTATGTATATTTATTTTGTTATTTATATAATTTATAGGTGGATATAATATCATAATCATACTGAAAGTGTGAGCCACACAATTGGTACATATCGAGACATATTTGATCGATTATCTGATGAACAAGTAAGTTATTATTATAATCTTAAAAATTTAAAACTCTTAAAATCATCAATATTCTTAAACACCTCTAATAACACATAGTAGTCGAATACTTTATAACTTAACTTGTAAGAGATGCATTGCAGAAAGAAAACATTTAGGAGCCAATAGATAATCTTTCCTTGGAACATAAATTAAAAAACATAGCTGTTTATTTAAGCTTCATTTTGCAACTTTAGAAATTCATAAACTTTCATCATATCCAACTATCATTGAAAATTATCTCTATATCTAGACACATCGCTTCTCATCAAATAAACATCTCTTTGGGTCACTCTTTATTGGAAATTTTTCTATATAACTTCATCTTCTATCTTGATTGGGGGTGCATGCGTAATCTTTAGTTGACACCTAAGAGAAACAAAATCTCACCATTAACTCATTAATGCTTTTATTAAAATCGTAAAAGAATAACTCAATTATAAACTAAGTCTAATACTTGATTTCATAATGAATCAAACCAACATTTCCTTGATTGACTGCATCATCATTCTTGTTAATCTACCAAATATATCATCAACATCAATTAATATTTATTCAACAATAAATTAGCTAAATAGTTTATTATTAACATTGCCTCATTAACACATGCTCAATTTAATTAAATCTTTTTCAACAGATTGTTATACAGAGGAAACACACATATAAAAAATTATACATAGATGAATAAACTTTAAATAATTACATTTTCTCATCCAAAATTTCAAAACATAACAAAATATCTCATCATCAATTAAAGGAGAAAAATAATTTATCAGCTTCTCATCTGTAGTTAATTTTATAATAATGTACTGGTTATCGTCGTCTACTTACTTGTTCAATTCTCACTTGTGAACTTTAAAAAATGATCTCCCCAGTTAGTTGCATGTGCACCATTTCATTACTAATAAATTCAAATATTCAATTAATTCATTAGTGCAAATCTAATGCTCAGATAAAAGTTATCACAATCTATATATTCAACAAAAAATTCAATTGATTATAACTTTTCTGGAAAAAATAAAAATTCTCATTAGTAAGAGAAATTTAGAAAATTAATAGCTTGATTTGGTAAAAATTTAAAAAGCAACAATCCATAAATTATAATCAATTGCAACTATACTTTTTTCAACAATAGCAGAAACCCCAAATCTCTTCTATATAAAAAAATAATAAAAAGTAGCCGAACTCCAAAATTCAAAGTGTTAGTGAATTGCACTAAATAATGTGTCTCGTCGGGGTGAGTAAAAGTTTGTCATGCTGGCGTGCATACATAAATTTTAGAAATTCAAACCTCCAATATTGGAATTTTTCAGGATTTGATACAATTTTAGACAATTTTTTCTAGGGTATTTGAGTGTTTTTTTTTAAGTGTTTTGTGAATCTGATATTGAATACTATAAACATATAAATCGTTTTCCCTTCTACAGCCAAAAATTATTTTTAAATAAAAAATATGTTTTTTTATATATATACATATAATATATGATGTGAAAATTTTAAAAAAATAAAAAGGTAATTAAATATTTTTACGCTAGTGTGGTAAATTTTCACGTGTTCCGATGAGCCACGTCATTAGTTGCCGACCGAAAATAAAAGAACATGTATCAAATTGATATTTTGTAAAATGTTGGGGTTTTTAATAATAATCGTGAAGACCAAAATTAATTTGAAAGTTGAGTACAAGGTGATGCATTTTTCATAGAATTAACCCCATTTTTTTTTTTAAATTACACAACTATATTTCACGCCTTCGTTGCAAATATATTTTAACCATTTGTTATTAATCAATTTAAAAAAAAAAATATTAGTAGACATATAATTTTCATAATTATTTATATACTTAAATTATTTATATTTAATTTTTAAGTGGATAATAATAAAATAACTTAGAAAAAAAATAAAAAAAATTATTATTTATATTTTTATTGTCTTTGATCATTTTGAATTTTTATTCATAATTTAAATTTTAAAAAATTATAATTATAATATAAATGTAGTCTCATTATTTTAATTGTAAAGAAATTATGTTAATTAATAATTGAATAATTAAATTTGAAAAAACTTTAATGAATATGATAATATATTGTGAAAGTAAATTAAATCTGTTAATTAAATTTATTGATCCAATATTTTGATAGGTCACTAAAGCTAACCGTGAATTGAATCAATAATTGTTAACTATGACATCAGAGTTGCTATATGGTTCAAATGAAAGTTTATAGTTTGTCTGTGGTTCAAATTTAAAATTTAAATTTATCAAATGTATTTTGATAAATGATAATCTTTTCATGAGACAATCAGTGCAAAATTTTTAATTATTTTTTATTTTTTAAATTAAATTTATTTTTTTATATCATTAGAAGTTACGATTAACAAACTAATAAAAATTGATAAAATTCTGATTAAAAAAAAATTGTATTTGTTATTTTAAAAAATTGAGTATATAATATATATTTATTAAAAAATTATACATATTTATAAAAATTAATAAAATACACCTTATTTATTTAAGATCACATTCACTTTTGCCTTTCCTTTTAACGTGTAATCTCGTATACTATGGACCAAATAAAATTAATATATTTAAGTAAAATAACTAAATGTGAAAGTTGGGCCAAGATTTCATTAATGGCCCATAAGACCTATGTCTAAACCTAAAATTTCAGAAACCCACTTATTCACATTGTACCATCTAATACTCGTGTAGTCTTGTTCTCTTCCTCAGTCGTTACCACCGATTTTCAGCGGCCAGGCATCGCTGCCTCCTCCACCTCAACCGCCGCCTCGTCCCACGCCGGTGTCGCCCACGCCTGTGCGCTACATCAGACACAGTCGCCTCCGTGCTGCCACACGCGACGCACCCCCTGCCGTCCACGGCAACGCCACGCTGTCAGCTGAAGGTATAATTGAATCTGATTATTCTTTATTAGGGTTTCAAAATTATTTTTTGCAAACGGTTTGCGATTTTGTGACTAAAAATTAGGCGTCTCTGTAAATGGACAAAAAAAATAACAAAATTAGATTCGGATATGATAGTTTAAAGTTGACTGTTCACGCGCTAGTGCAAGTCACGATTTTACTGTTGAGCACGTGACTGTTCACTCTCCAGCAAAATCAAATTGTATAAGCACTGCTGCTTTTATATTTATAATAATAATTATTTTATATTTGTGTTATTACGTGTGAATTGTAAAAGTATATAAATTATACATATAGTCCTTATAATATATATTTTTATATTTGTGTTATTACATGTGAATCATAAAAGTATATGAGTTATACATGTAGTGCTTAACTGCTTATAATAAATAGGCCACGGTTATATGCACCCACATTTGTTTGTAGTACACACACCTCACAATTTTTTTTTTAATAATTTAATTCAATTCCTTTTTTTTTACACCCACCTTCTCTATTTCACAATTCCTTTTTTTTTACACCCACCTTCTCTATTTCACTCTTTCTTTCCTTTTTTTTTTTTCTTCTCACGTTCTTATTACTTTCTTCTCTTTCCTTTTCTCACCTTTACTATCCCCGTATTATTCCCACTAAAAATCGTGTAACTTTTCACATCATGCCTATTTTCCACTAAATTTTATCTTAAACTTTACGACCACTCATTCACTCATCCACTGCAATAACATCGATTTTCTTATTTGCGAGTCACTCCTTTGAAAAAATGAAAAAAAAAAAAGTAAGAATACCAGTTAATTTTTTTTTCTTTTTTAATCTTCATTCATCCTCTTCATCTCCTCTCTCAACCTGTACTTCTATATTTAAATGCATGATTTTTTTTTTCGATTCTGGTTATCTGAAATAAAGTACAATTTCTAAAACTTTTTTAACGAAATTTTTGTTCATTTAATTTTTTGAATTACACCTTCTCTTTTATTTATTTTTTTAATTTTTTAAAAATATAATCGTGAAAAATATATTTGGATTGTTTAAAAAAATATATTAATTAATTAATTTATTATTTATTTTGTGCTTTTCATTTCACATTTTTCTTTTTTTTTTTTGGGAATTTTTTTAAAATTCAAACAAAAACTATTTGATTTTTGCTTATTATTTTTAATTTATATAATATATTGATATTTTACAAGGAAAATATAGTTATGCTTTTGAGAGTTGTTCCGATAATTAAGGTGGGTGTATAGATTTAAAGAGAAAAAATCAAAAAAATGTTTATCATATTTTATACTATATTTTTTAATTAATAAAATTATGAAGTGATTGTACTTTTAACAAATGTGGGTGCATATAACCTGGGCCTAATAAATATTTTTTGAATTATTATTAAAAAATGGGCCAGACTGCCCCGTAAATTCTATTGGGCTAGGAATTATGATCAGCTTTTATAGGCCCAATTTATAAATGGGCTTGTACCGGCCCGTCCATTTGCCAGCTCTGGTCATAGAGAGTGGGGCAATAAGTAATTTCCTTGCTTTGGATACCTACCTCTTGGATGACCGACAAAGCCTGTCTCCCCTGACCTCACAGGCTTTGACCACTTTTATACAGAATTCCTCTTCATGCCCATTTTTTTTCTATATATACATATAATTTGGGTCAGTTTCATTAATATGTGTATGTATTTCTCCCATCTCCATATAGTATCACATGTTTATGCAGATTATCAGCAGACAACCACAGAAAATTTTTTGACTAAAAGTTTTCAGCTACCACACCCAAGAATCGAGATTAGCTGTTGCTGTATTTATGTAATTTTTTAAATATTTTGCCAATTTATATGTATTTTCTAATTTTTTGTATATATTTTTATTTCAGTGAAATTTTCTTTTCAATTCAAAGGACATACTTATTGTTGGAGCGTAATTGGTATTTGCCATTGAAAGAGTAGCAACACACTACTAAAAGGTACGTATTTTTTATAATTAATTTGTATCCAAGTAGAATGTATGCTAGGGTAGAAAAATTTATTTGTATGCTATGGTAGAAATTTTAATTTGTGCACAAGTAGAAATTGTGTGTTTATTTTCTACAAAAATTGTAAAATTAAGTTTTATGTATTTAGTAATGAATGAAAAAATTAATATACATTTTTAATTTACATTGAAAAATATAAAGCATAGTCTAAATTTGCAAATTAATTAAATAGCTCTTTAATATTATTATTATTATTATTAATTTTATGTTTCTTTCTTGACTCATGTGTATGCCTAACATATATTTTTCATGATGTTGGAATACCAACATGTTTCTTCATAAATAATTACAATAAAGGATTTTTTAAAGATTTTGCTTATTAGTGGCACATTCTTATTAAATGATGTATGATTTATTATGAGACTATTGCTCTAATATCAAAAGTCATTAGTTTTTTTTTAAAGCAATACTGTGTTCAATTATTTGTTTCATACACATTAATTATAATGAATTACACTTTGATTTATTTCTTTTAAATTGGACAAATCACTTTGATACACCGATAGCATCATATTATTGGTGCTTTTCAACCAAACTTGTTTTAATTTTTTCCCAGAGCATAGAAAAATATGGGTATAAAACTACTACTTCACACAAGATAGACTATAAATTCACTTTATAAATTAACATTTTTCCCTGAATATCTTTTATCTGATATTTTAATTTTTTTTCAATGAGTCAAATTTTGGACACACGCCACTCGCAATAGAAATACTTATCAAAAGTTAAAATATAATAAATAATAAAATTAACAAGACAATAAAAAAATGTATTTCTTTATTAATTTACACTCACTTATATTTGAATTTGAATTTTGAGATACTAAAAAATGTGGTCAGGGAGGGGGTGGGAAGTTCCAGAGAACAGAGCTTTGGAAACTACAAATAATTATGGTTTGTAGAGCTTGGAAGTGTAGATAAGGTCAAGTTATTGCATTCCCTAAACTTTGTCATCTTTTTCACACTTAGTTTATTAAATCCATGAATTTTTGGGCGTTTCATATTATATCTTTTTCCAAACAATATTGTTATAAAAACAATATATTATTTTTAAATAAATATAATATATAAAAAATAATTTTATTATTTAATTTATATTTATATTATTATGCAAAAATTTATACCTATATAAAATTAGTGCATTACTTTTATACCAATATATGATTTTTTTTTCTTATACAAATTGTTAAATTTATTGTAATTATAGTCCTCCTTTTGCTTTAAGAATCTTTCAAATATAAGAACTTTTGGACATTTCATTTTTTTTTTCTTATACAAATTGTTAAATATAAGAAGACAATATACTAAAGACATCATTTAAGTTTCAAACCTTTTGGAATTATAGTCCTCTTTTATAGCTTTTAGTTAGAAAAATAATTAGGTATATATAAATTATATGTATGTTGTGTTATGAAAAATATGACATTTTTTTATTGTAATTTTTGTGCATTTTTTGTGGATTTATTTTTGGAGCAAGACGTGTTGATTGTACGATTAATTTCGATGATCTACCACGAGTATTGTTTAAGATCACGAGATTGAAATGCAAGTGTATTCCTTGAATGTAACTTGAAGTATATAAATTGCTCATGTACATTATCGTTTTCATTTTCTTTTTTTAGGATGGATGCACAAAGAGAAAGAGAGTTATTTGGACCTGCAGATCCATCTGTACTGACTCTACAGGCGACACATCGTTCGAGGCTGATTTCTATTAATAGAGAACAACATGAAACTCTATTAAGAACATACCAAGGAAGTTCAGGACTTTTTTGGACATTTAGGAAAAATGAGCTAGATCCACACAAGATTGTTCTTCACCCTCGTGTTGTGGATAGATTAAAAGTGATGGGCTTTTATGGTCCCCTTCGGTGTGGATCATTTAGACTTGATCGTCATCTTATCACTGCACTAGTGGAGAGATGGCGTCAAGAGACACACACCTTTCATTTTCCCATTGGCGAAGCCACTGTCACATTGCAGGATATTGCTATAATATGGGGATTACCTATAGAAGGAGATCCTGTTATATGCAATGATATAAGACGCTCCTTCGTCCAATGGCAAGAGTTGTGTCGTAATTTGATGGGCATCGAAGTACGAGACTATGATATGAGAAACAAGAGTGCGATCCTATTGACTTCTCTAAGTGATCATGTGAAACATTCTGCTGTTATCAACGATGATTCACCACAAGAAGTCATTGATCGATATGCACGAGGGTGTGCACTTTTACTTTTGGGGACAGTAATGATGCCCGACATCACTCAAAATTCTGTCCCATTAGTTTATTTGCATTTTTTGGAAGATGTGAATAGAGCCGGAGAATATAGTTGGGGAAGTGCAGTATTAGCAACTTTATATCGTGAACTCTGTATGGCTTGTCATGCTGATAGGATCAGCATTAGTGGACCATTACCCTTGTTACAGGTAATTCTCAATAAATTTTTATAACTTTTCTAAAATTTACTAATTAATTGGAACAACATCATAAATTTTATTATTATGCAGATTTGGGCATGGTCAAGGATAACAACCATACAACCCTCAAACAAACATGCAATCCTAGTAGAAGGAAGCTTAATGGGTGTAGATGATCGCGATTTGGGGCTTCCACCATATGGGGCTAGGTATATTTGTCTATAAATTGCATAACAACCACTATTTATATTTAATTTGTTATCTATATAATTTATAGGTGGATACAGTATCACAATCATACTGAAAGTGTGAGCCACGCAATTCGTACATATCGAGACATATTTGATCGATTATCTGATGAACAAGTAAGTTATTATTATAATTTTTCAGATAAATACAAATTATTTTGTAAATTACTAATTTACTATGTTTCTTTGCAGTTTATCTGGGAACCATATGATATGCAGTCGTTAGAGATATCGACTCTTGGACCTCGTTGTTTGTCGGAAAATTGGAGGTCACAATGTCCACTAATCAATATTGGTATAGTGGAGATTCATTATCCGAACAGGGTGCTGAGACAATTTGGAATGGTACAGTACATTCCAAGCCACGTAGAAAATAGAGATCAATTGTTGCATAATGATAGCCGCAAAGGGAAGTCTGGATTTGATTGGACCACAAAACATTCCAGATGGATTGAATATTGGGGGACCAGACAACCGTTCGTGCCGTGTAATCGTATCAATGGAGGTGCTACAATGACGCATGACTATCTACAGTGGTACAATCAGATTACACGACGATTGATTTCACCTGTGCAGTACACTGCAGTAGTTCGAGGCTTTCAACCATCAAGAACGTCTACGCGAGATGTTTTGGTAAATTACATATCTAAAAAGTCCATCTTATATTGTATTATGATACATGTGTATAACAATATATTTATTTTTATGATTTCAGGTACAATGGATTTCTAAACTTAAAATTAGTCGAAGACGTGCTAATATTGATGATAGAACATCAATACAAGAATATTTAGAAGTATCGGATCAATTCTTCGCAGAATTGGAGCCCATCCTTGAAACACCTCCGTATCTTGTAGATCCACCAGCCCCAAATGCCAGAAGATATGCTAAACAAAGGACTGTAAGACAAAGAAAAAGAACTAATTCTGTAGAAAGTGAAGAAGAGGGGCCTTCAACGTCTAGAGTAGAAGAAGAAATTTCTCAATAAACGGCAGTAGAGTCCCATTATACCTAACATGATATGCAATTTATAAAATTACATCAATAAATAAAAAGTTTAAAGAAATTATATTTCGCCAGCAAATTACAATTTTTTTATCCCCATTTTCAAAATACAAACTGAAATTAGCATTATTTAAATAAATTCACCTGATTTTTTGGACTTGTTGGAATAGTAATATATTTTAGGCATAACTGGAAAAAAAAAGTTACAACTCTATAGTTTTTATAATTACAAATTACAATATGTATTTTTTCTCATTACAAATTTAATGCATTATTTTTAAAATTTTGTAATTTGAAACGTTGAATAGTTTTCTATCAGTAATTAAATAAAATAATTGTTTGATATGCCACATAAAATCTATATAGATGCTAAAAAAATAAATTATTATTTTTTAAAATTAGATAACATTCTTAAACTACGTTAACTTTTAGGAACATATTTTAAATACATTTTTTCATTTAAAAAAAAAATTTAAACGTAGGCGTCTATATGGATAATTACATGAAGCGTACTAGAAAATTATTAAATATTTAATTTGTAGAATTTAAAAGGTTGGTGTATTAAATTGTAAATAAAAAATATTGTAATTACAACGTTCTTGATTATTTTACAATTAACCCTATATTTTTCATCTTTCAAAAGTAAATAATGGGATATTTTATATTAATTTAAAAAAGCGATCTTAATCACAAATTGATTTAAATAATTTGCATAGATACATAAAATTTCTTTTCACACAAGCATAAAAATTTAGTCTGCATAAATATTTTAAAATTATTTATAAGTAGTGTCATTTTATGAAATTATGTTATAATTTTCCTTAAAAATCAAATTTCAACATACACTGTAACAAAATTAATTTTCAGTTTGCAATTTGTTTTAATTTTTTATCAGATTGCAACAAGTGTAATGTAAAAATTGATCGATTGGTTCTTCAAATCATTTATTTTCTTTTTTCCTGCTTGCTTATTTTTGTCACTTTAAGAGGGATAAAGTGAGGATCAATGAGCTGATTAGGGATAAACACACTACATATATTCATAAATACGCCCCCCTCAAATTGCACGCTCTCTCCCCTCCTCAAATGACCACAGAATCTAAATAAAGAAATATATTTCATCTGTGCTTGAATTACTTTTATACTTGAGGATGATATACAAATTAAGAAAAAAAAAAGAGTATGTATGTAAAGTTGGATAGCAATATAAATTTTTTTTATTGATTTTGTGACTATAAATACTCCCTCCGTCCCGGAACTACTTTCATAATAGTCCCGGACACGTGAACCAAGGAAAAGTAAATATGTGAGTGTAAAATTAAATAATAAAATAAGAAAAAGTGTATTTTGTTGACTTTTGTGAGAGAGAAAAGTTTTTTTTTTAGGTGTGTGAAAGAAGAGTTGAGACGTCCAAATAAGGAAAGTGTGCAAGTAGTTTTGGGACGGAGGGAGTATTTATTTTAATTGTGTGAAAATAGAATTGTGACGTTCAAATAAAACAAATATGAAATTAAGATTTGGACGGGGAGAGTATTTAGAAAAAAAGACATCCTTAGAATTGATAGAAATGAAAGCATTTGAGATTATTACCGTTCCAACACTGAAGAACAGACAATTTAACATGGAACTCAGCAAACATTGCTATAGGATATGTTTATTTTGAAATTTCGATGTGTTGGAATAATTATGACTCTGAAATCTTATAATTTGAAAATTTTAATGAAAATCGGATGAAAGACACAACTATACACTTTCAACATGCCTTTCTTGTTTGACTATTGATTTGAATGAAAATTACTCAAATTTTGTATACTTTATTTGATTAATTTCGTAGGATTTCATGAATTTTTATACTTTAAATTGATTTAATTGAGTTTAATCGTCGAGAAAGATATTCACTAATTATTTTATAGGAAATTGATGATTTTTAGAGCAAAATACAAAAATATTATTAATTGAGTCAATTGAGGAGAACAATTGGACCCATTATTGTTAGCAGAGGAAGGAAATTGGGATGAACCCACCGGAAACGTTGCAATCTAATTGCCATACTTTTGAAAACAAAAAAAATTTCCACATATCCATCACCCTTGTTCATCCAAGAAGCTGCCGATAGAAAATTGCTACGCCGAAATCCACCATTAAAGCCGCGGGAGTTCAAATTATGCCAGTACTGTGAGTCACCGTCCAACAGCAGCCACCATCGTCGCCAGAATCTGCAACAACCACCGCCGCTCATATCTGCCGCGCCTCGAAGCCCACAGCTGTCAATTCAAAGCATCTCCGCCACTATTGCTCAGCGCCTCCCCTGTTCGCACAGCAGCTTAGCTCGCCGTCGCCCACTGCAAATTCATGGCCGGAATGTCGATTGCCATCGTTTCCAGCCCAGTTCTGGAAGAGGACCGCCTATGTTTGCCCATCACTTCGCCGGAAAATTGCAGAAATCCGAACGGGAAATGGAAGCAGCCCGTTCCTCCGCCTCAAGTCGTCCACCATATTTGAAAGAACAAAGTGTGGAAAAATTGGAAAGTTGCTAAAAGGTAAACCCCGTTTTTATTCTTATACATCCCGTGCCCATATCTGTCGTTGCTGTGTTGCACTGTTGAAGAGCTCATGTCGATGTACCGCCGAAGTAATTCGCACGGCCAGGGCAGTAATTCACACGGCCGAAGAGGCCATGCCAATTGAATAATCTGGAAACTGAAATTGGGCTTATAAGTTGAGGCCCATTGTTTTCCCAAAAGCAGCCCATTGGTATAAAAGGAAGCAGCAGTGTAGGTTTGATCTACACAACACACACATAGGTTAGAGTAGGGTTCTTCTCCAAGTTTGTTGGGAGCACCTCTCCTCACACACACTTTTCACACGGTAGAATAGGGTTTAATTTCTTTTGCAATATCTAGTTAAATTTTAGTAGTTCTTTTTATTTCTTGCAAGGATTGAAGTGTTTGACTCTATTGAGGTGATATTTTTTTTATCTATTGCTTATTTCTTTAGTCGTATCTATGGATATTGTGTTTATTGCATTTTTAGTTATTAGTTTGTCTAATTCTATCACTTTGAGTGTTGAATTAATGTATAAAATTGGTGTGTTGATGAAATTGTAATTTTGATTATGTTTATTTCTTGATGTGGTTGTTTCTATTGATGGGCTTTGTATATCACAATTGATTAGTTAATTTTATTAGTATCTATATTTAATTTTGTTTATTGCAACGAAAATTAGGTATACATGATTGATATTTACTATTTAGGTGAACTATTTGATTAATTAATTTGAGTTAAATAGTAATCAATTACACTGAGAGGGGGTTGGTTGCTAAATCCCCATTAGTAGACATTAGATACTTTAGTTGTGAATTAGGAAATTTGATGAAAGGGAAATCTAGGGTCGGTATCTGTGCGAACCTCTCCAGTATTCACTATCTTAGGTGCCTTTGGAAATTAATTAGGAGCTAATTAATTCTATTTGATCATCCAAGCCTAAAAAGGAATAGGTCTTCAATTGCTAAGTGATAGTTTTTAGCACATATCTAGAAAGACACGTGGTTAGATTATGAGTTTGTCACACACTAGTGAAATATGTAATGAAAACACTCGACGCACATATCTCTTGCACTTTCTCTGTGGAAGTTAGATGATAATTTTATTGTTTTCTAATTTAATTTTTGCTTGTTTATATTTCTTGCCAACTTGCTAGTCAAAATAGTACCATGACAACACAAAGCCTTGGGGCTCCATCGCACTCCTAAATCTTAGGTCGATACCACTTGATCCTTGTCTACTTTCACTACTACAACGATCCCATACTCTTGTGGGGGAGTAGGAAATATTTTTCATGAAAACTCCGACCAAGTCAATGGTGCCGTTGCCGGGAATTTAATTGAGTGCCTTTGGTGGGACTTAGGGTTAGTTCAGTGGTGCT
This sequence comes from Prunella vulgaris, assembly GCA_026898435.1. Lineage (NCBI taxonomy): Eukaryota > Viridiplantae > Streptophyta > Magnoliopsida > Lamiales > Lamiaceae > Prunella > Prunella vulgaris. The sequence continues at coordinate 627,631 of JAPKLY010000071.1, read as the reverse complement.
ACTAGTGACATTTTTTATTGCTTTCTTTTTCTTTGATTTCATTTTTTTTTTGAATTTGATATTTGTCTCTCTTTTATAGGAGTGAACATAAAGAAGATGGATGGATTAAACCACTACTCGTGGATTTAAAGGCCCAATCATGATATGATTTATCCTCCATACACATATCCTCCTCAACAATACATGTATCCTTATACCACCTATCCCTATCCTTATTCCTACCCCTATCCTTATCCCTATCATGAACCAAACTCATATACTCCTCCTCTTATGCCTCACAAGAAGAGAAAGAAGAAAATGAAGCGAAAGAAGATATTTATGATCACATTCGTAGATTTCTTGATGAAAATAACAATTTGAATGATGGAAACTTCACGATAATCATAAAATCATATATCCTGTCAAAACATGCACGTTTAGCAGGATAGATAATTTTATCATTTAAAAAAAACATACCTAATCTCTTCTTTACAACACCTGAGATACATTTGTTGTGCCTCATTGATCTAATTTTCTTGGACAGACTGATTCAAGCTTCAAGAAGTGAACACCTATCGGGGAAAAAGAAAACCGACATGAAATGATCAAGAAAATATCCGAAATATAGACTAGATTCCAAGCACAAGGTTCATCACTCGTTTCTCTTGAAACACCTTCGGGGTTTGGTTCTCTTCTGTGTACTAGTGTGATATCAAGATGATGAGACATGTACTGGAGATCATGAGACGGACCCACAAAAGACCAGTATTTCTTTTAAATTTATTGTTTGGAGTTGTTGCTCGGAAAACACTTTTCAACACATGAAACTTATCTCTACTTGGTTCATTAATTAATTGTTGAGTTTTTATCCCATCATTGAAACTAAAGTTGGCTAATAAGCCCTTAAATATGAAAAAATGGGAAGCATGGCAGACTTCAAAATATGACAATGCATTATAATCAACATATTCAAATAAAATAATTATTAGCAGAAGCAACCACAAAAGAAATGGGTGGAGCACATCCTCAAGTTGTAGAGGAACAGAAACATTTAACAAATCTACATTGCATATATAAAAAAATTTACCTAAATCATAATAAAACCACTTCTTGCATCAGCTTAACAGGGTGCTTAGCTTTTAAACTCAAACTGAAAACTCACAATTTGACTGAGATAAAACAAATTCACACCCGGGTAGAGTAGGTAGAAGCTAAACAATGATGGAAATCTCCCAGCATAGATTGAACTCTTCTCTGGCTTTTACTAGTAACAAAAAACCTCTCTTTCCGATAACAATTTTCTGCATTGAATTCGATATATCCACATAAATACTGTCAGCTAACTCAGAATACAGATTTTTTGGGATGAAATGGATGGAAATGAAGAATTTGAGAGGGAAAAATATACCATGACTTAAGCATATGGTATGAGCAATCAGAAATCAGACTTGGACAAGTAAACAAGCATGTGAAGACAGCAAGCATAATTGATGGAACAGAGTTACAAGATCAATACAAATTGTGAATAAGAAAGGTCGCTTCTTCAATTAAGTTAGTTTCAAACAGAATTCTACTCACCAAGTTGCTGATGATCACTTTTTGATATACCTATGGACCGCTGCTTTGAACAAGGACCCAAGACGATGCTTAAGGTTTTATCTAATTCTTGCCCTTGACACAACTCTTAGTGACAAATGCTTCGCCGACTTCATTAATATAAGGCCTCATAAACCTCTCGGAGAATTTATCGTCCGACAGTCTACACAAGTATCCAAGAGAGGGCCACTTTTTGATCAGATTGTTTCTTTCCAGAATTTCTAGAACCCGTAGTCTTGGTTCAAGCCTCAGCTCAATGCTGGACCCAAATGCTTGTGGATTATTGGCAATACTGGGCATATTGAACTTCCCAGTAGCAAGCAGAAGCTGTTTTACCTTTTCTATCTTCTTCATGGATATATTAAACACATACGGGTACTTCTTAAACATTGTCAAGGACTCACTTTCAGAAAACCCCATTTCCTGCAAAAATTGCCACTTTACTTCCCAAATCCCTTTCCTCATACTAAGAATAGCTCTGAGACCATGAATGAACATGTTTGAGCTTTCATTGAACCCCAAATCCTTGGCCTTTTCAGCAGATATCCTCATAACATTCGGCTTGATACAGAAACACCTTGGGCAGGTGTAAAGTAAAACTAGTATACGCTCCATAGGTACCCCAACACTCCTGAGGAGTTCAACATTTGGCAGCAGCGTCTTCCCCAAATCAGAATGCAGAAGCCATGCAGATCTCTTTAAAAGTCTAGCCACATCATAATCGGATCCCAACAATCCTTTTAGCATAGATAACGACGGAATTATATTACTCTCGGCTCCCAAATGAAGAATCATCTGATTGTTTGAGATCATTTTGGCGGTGTCTTCAGGCGAAAGCCCCAAATCTTGGAATATCCTGATTTTCAATTTAATGTCATCCACACTGTGCGATAGAATCCGAGGCCTATATTTCACGAGTTTCTCCAGCTGAGTGCTGGAACACCCATTCTCTTTGAGGAACGACAGAATTGAATCAACATTTTCTGGGCATTTCTCTAGACCTAAATGAGAGGCAACTAGTGAAGCTACCTCAGCAGAAAATTGGTGTTTATGCAGCAACAAGTCATAAACCCTAGGGCAGGTGACGCTTTGTGTCGAGAAGAAATGTTGAGAGAGCGCGGAAGAAATAGTGGATTTGCGAGTCGAACAAAAACAGGCGAGATTATTGCGTACAATGGCGATCATCGCTGCATAAAATTAATCACAGAAAATGATCTTATGGAAAAGGGAAATTACTTGCCTGGAAAGCCATGGTTCTTTTGCCGAGGGTTTAGGAATTAGGGTTCTGCCGCTGCACCAGAGACGAACGGATCCCCTCATCAAAAGCATTTTTAAACTTTAAAAACAAAATAAAAAGTGCTTCAAAAAACCTCGATTTCGAAGGTTGTCGTCTCGGGGTCGAGTTATATTACTATTTATATTTTCAAAAAGTTAAAATGTTTTTGAAAAAATTTAAAAAAACAAATTGCAAAATTTAAAAATAAAGAGTGGGTATTATGTGTATAATATATATGGAAATAGAATTTGTGTATAATAATTTGATCTAATTCAAATTGTTAATAATAAATAGTTTCGGATTGATACACACGAATTTTATTTTATTTTATGTATATATTATGTAGCACACCGTCCCGTTTAATATACATTTTACCTTTCCTAAGAATTTTATTTATATTTTATTTGGTTTCTATTTCCTTAAATTTTATTATTGTCTCTTATGTGTTACTATGTGATTTAAATTAATACCCTGTTGTAAATAATTATGTGGAAAAAAATATGTATTTATATAGATAATGTATTGTTTAGATTTTATTAATAAAATAGGAAGTATGATTAGACGAGTATATTATTATTACGCGAAGGACAAGAGAGTGAGTCGGCCGAAAATAATACTAGCACAGTCCAATAATAATAATAATAATAATAATAATAATAATAATAATAATAATAATAATAGTAGTAGTAGTAGTAGTAGTAGTAGTAGTAGTAGTAATAACAATATTTATATATATATATAAAACAACAAAATATAGTCAAACGAAGCATTTAAAACAAATGTGAAAAAATTTATGTTTACGAAATATTTATTTCAACGTATAAATACGGTCGTTTAAAATAGCCGATATTTATGATTATTTTCGTATCTTTAAAATACGACCCCTTTACGATTAAATAATACGGTTTATATCAAATACGTGTAGTAAATACAAGTGATAAATAAAATATTTTACGAAAAGTAAAAATATCTAAAAATTTAATAATTAAAAATTCTTACTTGGTCAATGTTATTCCTCACGTTTTCTTTTAATGACCACACAATAACCTTGACTTCCAATCCACAATCTACTTCCTCTCAGAGGTCTCTCTCCCCAGTTCCACTATATATACAACTATGCACCTCCTAATTCCTGCAGAAACTAGCCTCGTCTCTCACTCGGTCTCTTTTCTTTCGCTCTTATAATCCAAAGAACCTCACTCCATCATCCTATAGTAGCCAACAATCTGTTGTTAACAAAGAATTTTCAGTCACGACAACGAACTAAGGAGAAAAAACTACAAAGGTAACACCTACAAATGTTCTATGTACTTATATACCTCGAATTTTAGACCGTTTCTTTTGTTTCGATGCTCAGAAAATTATGAAACTTTTTCTGTGACTTCTTGTATTACTTAAATACGTTCTTTCCAAATTTGGTGGTGTTTTGAATTAGTATTACGGAGTTATGAATTTTTGAAGTCATGGTAGTTTTTCCCGACTGGACCTGTGTTGAGTGCTCTTCTTTAATTCGTTTTTATAGTTCTAGCTGTAGGAAAAATATGAAAAATTTACTACATGACAACTTGATGATGGGATATAACATATCAGAATTTCAGGGCCATCGGAGATGATATCAAGGAGAAATAAAATCCTAAAGTTGACTCATGTAAATTTGGACAAAACTGTGACATCTGTATATGAGGACCCAATTTCTATGTTTTAAACAGCTCAGAAAATTATGAAATTTTGTGTGTTCATCCTCCAGTCAGATGTATAAAACATATCCAACAATTGAGATGATCCGACTTAAAACGAAGGAGATGTGAATTTTCTAAATTGAGGTGTCCTAAATAGAGTGGACTTAGGAGCAGCTACTTTCAGCTTTCGTTTTCATTTTTACGGAGATGATAAAATCTTGATATTTTTACTGAGTGATATATTAATGATGAAATACAACCGGTGTAATTTTCATGATCATCAGACTTAGGAATAGAGAGAAATAATTTTCTGAAAATGATGTGTTCAGCTTCAAACGATTTCGGTGATGCCTAGATTAATTGTCTTGGTTCCTATATTTCTAGCGACCAGAAATTTATGAAATTTTGTGTGGATGTTCTAATTGAAGTATACTATATTCTTACAATGTTTTGTGATTTTTAGAGTTGATCCTGAGGAGATACCGATTTTTGAAAAACATGTGTCCAGATTGTACCTTTGTCAACGTTTTGCTTGAGTTATCATGTTGAATGAATCCTTTTCTGTGAAGTAAAACTTTTATCATGATCTACACTTGTTAAAGAGTCACCATGTTCAATTTTATAATTTTTAGAACTTTATAAGTATTTTTAATTCAATTTTGTTTAGACTAAGAAGCAATGGTGTAGCTGAAAACATGCGGAAAGAATTTAGGGGTAAAATTTCATAAGGTCCAAACTAGCTACTTTGAACACGTATATCTCTTACCTCGTCTATTAATAAAATAAAATAAAAAATATTGATAACCTTGAGCTGGAGTAGTATAAGTCTGCGAAATTTGACACTCATAGGATCCATATCTTAGGAGAAATAAATGTTTGAAGATGAAATAAAATGCAAGGAAACATTGTCCCATTTTCAAAAAAAAAAAATGAAAATGTAACTTTTTTTTCATATTCTTTTAGTATTGTAACAAATCATGTTTATGTAGTGTATACGCTTATGTGTTATTATAACAAAAATTATGAAATTTTAAAAGTGCCTGAAAAATTATAAAATAAGTTGCGACGTTTCTTTACTTACTATAACAAACTTATTGAAACTATACTTAATCTTATGTCCTTAGAAAAAGATCACTTTTTCTCATAACTTATCCTTGATACTTAGACACTTTGGGAATGTAAATATTTTATTTTGTAGTTTAGATATTTATAATAAAACCATAAAAAGGGTAAGAAAAGCTAAAGAACTTTGAACTAACTGGCGAATAAAAAATCTTAAACAAACAAACCAAACGGAAGGACAATTTCGCGAGACTTTATATATTATCGAGTTTTCTTAGACAACTTATAAATGATCACTAAAGATGAAAGAAAAATTGTGCTAGGTAGAGTGCTGCCCAAGTCAGAGCTCGGACATACCTGCTACTCCTAATATCGAAATACTCTCAAGAAAGTTTGTAACTTTATCTAAAAAGTTAACAGGTGGGTGATTCGTTATGCAATTAATTCGTCATGCTGGTATATTCTGGACTCGACTAAATAAGCAAAATAATAAATAAATACATAAATATTATACTTGAGAATTAAAATAGAATATATATATAATATGTGATGTGTATATTTGCATTATGTGGATTGCTCATATCTGATACTTACACAAATGCATGATAATAATAATATTCTGTGAGCATGATTTACAAATTTAGTAAATCTTCCCCACAATGTGAAATGACAGTTTTACGAGAAAATAAAAGTAGGTTACATGATCACATTTTAATTTGTAGCGAAAGGCTACCAGTGGTCCTGATTAATAAGTGGACCATGTGCGGCCACAATAAATTAGGTTTCAGGACCACACTGTTGTGGTATTGGCCACCAGTGATCATGTATGCTATCATTATGGTAGAAAGACCACTACACGTAAATTTTGGGGAGATTTATATTGTCTGGAAATATTTTTGGCAGATTAGGCCAATATATGAAAAATGATCTTTTTGCAATAGCTCAATGTGAAATAAGTTCAGTAATATTATGTGAATTGACTGTGTCTGGTTAATTATTGTATACAATTATTATCTATGTTATACACGTGACTTGAATTCATGAAGAATCCATAATTGGATTAATATCACATAAAGAATGAGTACCTTATTATTATTATACTTCGGACTTACCAATCCCATGACGGTTTGCAAGTCATCCACAAGTGAGATTAAATTCTCACGCCCCTTTTCTAACACCTTTTGCAAATTTCGCATACGGGGAGCAAGGACAGTAATGATGACACAAATAATTTCCCAGTTCGACTAAAATTATGATGCTACTTTATAATTAAATAAATGATATTGTGATTCCTGTTTAGACAATATATTCTTATGCCGATCGACAAACTTTAATTAGTTCGATGATTATAATTTTGTAAACTAAAGACTTACCATGTATTGTTATGAAAACTTAACCCTAGATATATCTGTAAGACATGTTTAATAAAATTACAATATCTATTTATTCCGCTGCATAAATTTCTTTTTATACATGTGTTTTCACATATATATATGTGTGTGTGTGTAGTTTAAAAAAAAATGTGTTCAATTTATGTAACAACAGTAGCACCTCGAATTCTAGTTATTTATTTATACGTAGATTTGAGGCGCTACATATTACACACATAATATTTTGTTTTTTTTTTTCTAAACAAGATAGTGTATTCATGCAAATAATGTCTTTATCAAAATTCAAAAAGACTAGTGCAAATAAGTAATAACTATATTCTTATTTTTTAAATATTCGGCAGAAAAAAGATGGTGAGTTAGAATTTTATTAAAAAAAAAAATTGGTGGATATTGATTTCAGGTGTCTTTATCTAATGCAGGCGTAGCTGATAGGGATGTGCATAATTCAGTTACTAACCGATAACCGATTTCTATAGAACCGAAATATGAATTCGGTTTGATTACCATAGTATTTGATTCGGTTTCGGTTGATCATTTATAAAAGATACATTTTTCAGTAATAACATGTGTAACTTTTCAGTAGTATTTTGTGTAATTTTAAAAAAATGAACTTGAGTTGCACCATGTAATTGGAGCATACAAGACTAATCCTTTATTAAAATTTCAGTATTCAGTTCACTTATTAACCATTATTATTTCGGTTAACCGATATCCAAATTGAATTAGTTATATATTTAATAAATAATATTTTATAATAAAATATTAATTTTAAATTAAAGTCCTTATTTAAAATAATTGACTTATTAAACTTTATTTGTATTTATATTTTTATAATTCAGTGTTTGAATGGTGGAATATTTTAGATTTTTGTGCAATTGAACAATTTATTTTAATATTGATATGATTTGTATAGTTATTTCAATAAATTTGGAGTGTGTGTAATTTTTGTTTCATTGGACAAGTATTTTGATTATTTTAAATTAAAATTTATAAAATAGAAAAAAAAGTTCGGTTAATTCGATTTTTACTAAAATATTCAATTTTGAATGAATTCGGTTCGGTTTCGGTTACTTATACCGAAATTCGGCTTCAGATACCAAAATTTGAACCATAGGGTGGAACAAGAGCTAAGAATATGATTCAAAATATTCAAGCAACCAAATGAATGAATGGAGCACATGACACATCCTTTGTAGAGAAACATAAAAGTTTGACAAATCTACATACATACATACATACATACATACATACATACAATAAATTTAAGGGATTATAGTTTTATAAGCCCAATAAGTTGACACCAATTTGATTTTGGTCCCAATCAATTGCTCATTTTGATTTTGGTCCTATAGATTTAAAAATATTTTGAAATTGATCCTATTACCTGTGATAGCAGGTTGCACAACCGGTCAATTATTATATAATTATTTGTTTGACTTTTTATTACAAGTGTCATTGATGATTGAGTCTTAATATCTGTGGGGCAATATTTATTTAAATAATTTCTTACAATTATTATTAAAAAATTCAAAATATAAAAAATTGTTAAAAAAAATCAGAATATTTTCAAATTAGACCAGGAATATTCTTTGTTAATAATAATATATAAATAAAATGATCTCAATATTAATCAAGAATCATTTTTAGAAATTTACTATTTATATTTAAAATTTTAAAATTTATAAAAAATACTAATTTCAAATAAAAAATATAATACAAATAAGCTATAGAAAAATAATTAGTTGATTTAAAAAAATCAAATAAATTAAAAAATGTTAAACAAATAAATAATAAAATAATTAACTTAATATATTTTATTATTTATTGGTTTGTTTGTTTAACATTTTTTAATTTATTTGATTTTTATTAAGTTAATTTTTTATTATTTATTTGCTTAACAATTTTTAATTAAGTTATATTTACTATTTTTTATAAATTAACTTAATAAATAATAAAAGAATTTATTTATTAAATAACATAAATTAAGTTAACAAATAAATAATAAAAGAATTAACTTAATAAATAATACTAAAAATAAATAAATTTTTAGAAATAATACTTGATTAATAAATAATACTAAAAATAAATAAATAAATAAATAAATAAGCAAAGAATTAACTTAATATATTTTATTATTTATTTAGTTGAGGAGGAGGATTATAAGATGAAAAGAGAGTAATAAAATATAATAATTATATATTATCATATTTAGAAAAATAATATTATATATATATTTTTAATCTCTTTAACCATATTATAATTACTATATATTTCCAATTAAATTTTTTTTTCTTCCGATTAAAAAAATTCTAGACCAGGCACTAACTAATGTGTCATCAAAGAAAGACGTACCCACATTTTAGCTATTTATGAATTAAATCATAAGTTTTCAAATGTAAACAAATCTGATTTTTACAATTATACTCAATCCGTATTTATATTTTAAAAAAAATCTATTCTCACTTACTTTATTAAAAAAAAATTATTTTATTATTATCTCCAAAAATAATTATTTTATTTATAAATGAATTTTTCATTTTTATTATATATATATATATATTTAAAGTCACGTCCATTTCGTTAAGAATAAAATTATTGCCCGGAAGGAGTAATATATTATCTTTGTTTAGTATTTTTTATAAATTTCAAAATTTTAAATATAAGTAGTAAATTTCTAATAATAATGCTTAATTAATATTGAGATTATTTTATTTATATATTATTATTAACAAAGCACATGTTGCCGGTTTAATTTTTAAATAATAGTATAATACTGAGATTATTTTATTTATATATTCTGAATTTTTTTTAACAATTTTTGATAAATTGAATTTTTTTAAAATAATTATAAGAAATTATTTAAATAAATATTGCCCAGACATTAAGATTCAATTATCAATGCCACTTGTAATAAAAAGTCAAACAAAGATGTACAACCTGCTATTAAAGGTAATAAGACCAATTTCAAAATATTTTTAAATTTATAGGATCAAAATCAAAATAAACAATTGGTTGGGACCAAAATCAAATTGGTGTCAACTTATTGGGCATATAAAACTATAATCCCTAAATTTAACTAAATCAAAATAAAACCACTCTTTGTGACAACAATTTTCCACATTGAGTTGAGTATCTCTAGAGAAATACTACTCCCTCAATCCACGATAAATGGTCCACGTTGCCTTAAATGGTCGTCCACAATAAATTGTCTACTTACCTAAAATGGAAAACTTACAATCATTATTTTCATTTTTTATACACATATACTCACTTTTACACATCACATCAATTACTTTTTAATAATTAAATATTTTTTTATACTAATACACTCACTTTTACACATCAACATCTACTTTTCTTAATAAACGTGCTCAGCAAGGGTAGTCCAATTTTCATGGACGGAGGGAGTATCAGTTAACTCAGAATACAGATTTTTAGTGATGAAATGCTTGAAAATGAAGTATTTGAGGGGAAAAATAAGCATATATATGACAATCAGTAATCAGACTTAGACAAGTAAACAAGCATTTAAGACAATAACTATACCTTATGGCACAGAGATACAGGATTAATACACACTTTGAATGAGCAAGGTAGCTACTCAATTATGTTAAGTTGCTTTGAACCAGGACTTAAGGAAGAGACTTGCAGTTTATTTTTTTCCTCTTGACGTAAATCTTTGTGACAATGTTTTACCGACTTCATTGGTATAAGGCCTAACAAACCGCTCAAAAAAATTTATCTTCCAACAACGTGCATATTCTTGCTCTTTATCAGATTCTTGCTTTCCAGAGTTACCAGGATTTTCAGTCGTGGCTCAAGCCTCCGCTCGATGATGCACCCAAATACTGGTGGATAATTGAACTTTGCAGAAGCTGTTTTACCTTTTTGATCTTCTTCATGGATACATTAAACACATAGGGAAACTTTTAAAACATTGTCAATGACTCGCTTTCTGAAAACCACATTTCCTGAAAAGATTGCAACTTTACTCCGCACATCCCTTGGCTCATACTAGTAATAGCTTTGACAGCATAAATGAACATGTTTGAGCTTTCATTGAACCCCAGAACCTTGGCTTGGCCCTTTCTGCAGATATCCTCGTAACATTCTGCTTGATAAAGAGACACTCCAAAGGTATCCCAAAGCTCTACAAAGGTTCCCCAAATCAGAAAAAAGAGGCCACGCACATCTCCTCAGAAGTCTAGCTAGCCACATTGTTATAGGAAAAAGAGCAAATAAAAGGTATCACCCCCAAAGGGTTGTACTTTAGTTATTATCTTCATACTACTTAGATACACATGTAACCCAATTATTAATAGCATAGAATGCAGCAGTCAACATGCATTACACAATTTCTAAATTTAATAATGAATCCTCTCCCTTTTTGTTTTT